>OMPJ01038880.1:0-80320 GCA_900312935.1 Carapus acus | reverse complement strand
CCTCTCTGTCACAACATAGCCCGAGGCTGTGCGTCAGACACTTACCCTGGACAGCTTGTTGGGCGAATCTTTGCCTCCTTCCCTCTGCTTCAGCGGGTTTAGGATCTTCGTGGAGGGAATGTGCCATTTAGCCTCTGTGGACCAGCAAGAACACAATGACAAATGCTGTTATTGGATTTTGCCCTATCAGTATTTCTAAGTAATTGTTTTGTGGATTCTCACACACACGATTCTTTACTCTCTCTGTTAAAGTTCAGTTACAAATAAAATAATAACCATTATTCCAAAAGATTTTCTAAGACACTTCTTGGCAAAAGGCGATATAATAAGGCTGGTTTCATAACATTAGAACGCAAAATGTTCGGTGCCCCGTGTTTGCAAGAATGAGAGAATAGACTCACCAGCAGATCTGGTCCTCTCTAGCGTGGGTTCTCGCTCCCTGTGGCTGTCACCATCACCTCTCTGGATGTCGCCAGAACTCTCATGGAGGATCGGGGATGGACATCTACAGATGGAAGAGGGAAAGGAGCTTGAAAGGCTTTTAAGTGTAATCAGAGAAGTTAACAACTTACATAAACACACATAAACTTTGAGGTACAGTCCTTTTAACTTTTTACAGAGTAAAATAAGCTAAGACACCTGCACGTCTCCTCTTGGAGGTAGCAGCATGTGTTCCTTGACACTTGTTTTCATCACAAGAACCCTCAATATCTCGCAAGACCTTTGACATTGAGTCCAAAGGAATATCAACAGGCTAATCATGGTGTGTGTTGCCTTGTGCGGTGTGACAGGCCCTGGTGATCCCTCAGAGTTCAGTCAGTGTGCTTCAGAGCAGCTCTGACAGGCTGCTCAGGCAGCAGCGCACAGCTAAACCTCCTGTCATGCTGTTTGAGCACTTACAGACACACATCGGCCTGTGATGAATTCAGCTCGTGTTCAAACCTGTCAGACATAACACTCTCAGAGTCTGTCTGTTGTCTTACGAACAGAGACCGTTTTTGATGAAAACAGGCAGAGCGAAAGTAGACCGAGACTCCTGCTAGTGCTGCTACCACAGCTTCAGTGCATCAAACAAATAGATTTTCCTTGTAATCCTTGTAAAATAGAGACAACTCAAGACTTAAGTTAGGTGTGTGCAGCATGACCATGTGGTTTTTTGAGAGGATACTTATTTGCCAACACCCTGCAATGTCCTTCCAGCGGTGCCACTTTCCTACCTCTTGCCTTCACATTTCCAACCTCACATGTGACAAGTAGTTACCGTATATACAATTTATGTATGTTGTCAACAGATCTCTTCTCCAAATGTTTGTGTTATATGGACCTTTCTCCTTTGCCCGCCTTAATCCAGAAAAACAGTCATTAAATATGCTGTCAATGTCAGTAAAAATCAGACAATTGGAAATGGTTTGTGTGACCAGTGAACTGAGACATTGAAAAAAGAAATCAAACGCACCCTACTTTTCACAGTGTATATTTGAGATGTAAAGATTAGGAAACATATGAAAAAATGGCAATGTAGTGATTTTATTCATATCTTTTGTTATTACTGTCTGTCAACATTAGATTATGGTATGCATCTCTGTTCTGGTCAACACGCTGGATGGAAATAGCCAAGACTCGAGGTGTCTGGCAGGATTGAGGCATTGGGGCGTAATGGTCAGTGTGTCCACCCCCCTGCTTTCTGCTGTCCCATTTCCGTGGTATAATACACAAGCACCCGATGTAAAAGTAGCAGAGTACCCTACTATTGTCCTACTTTCCCCCTCTGAAAATAGGATAAAGAAACACATTTGAAGAGAACCCTTAGATAGCAGACATTATTTCTGGCCTTGAGCAATTTTGAGGTGTGTAGGAGGAAAAGACAAAACTGAAATGTACTGGTAGCCAAAGAATACATCTCCAGTGAGCTGGAGTAAGTTACTATAATCAACCTTTACGAAACATACTAAGCTCCCTCGTGTTGTTCCAGCGACTCACCTCTGGATGACTTTTTCGTGTTTTTTCCACTCAAACTGATTTTTTCAAAGGCTTTCTCCAAAATGGCACTGTAGTTTACTTAAGTGGCACTTGAGTGGCAGTTGTAGATACAGATGGAGAAGAAGGCACCATATTGTCATGTGCTATTATACTTAAGTGCTGGTCCCTTTTAAATCTTTTACTCGGAGGAGAAAAGTCACAAGGTGACATCAGAATCCAGTACTTGTCCATGCTTATAGAAAACTTTTAGGTAGTATGTGGTCCTCTGACTCCAAGCATGAGGGTAACCAATAGTTGAAATGATGTCCAACCTTAACATTTAAATTCTGTCCAGTAATGACTGACCATATACACAAACACGCTGATTATCTGGTCATCTCATTTGTGAATAATTGTCCCTATTGAATTCATTTTGTAAGCCCATGACGAATACTATAAAACTATACCCATCATATCCAGGCTGCTGGGACCAAGTGCCGCTGCCACACGGTCCTGGATCACTGGAGGATGACTGGTTGCTTGGGGAACTGCGGTAGTGTTGGTCTCCCTTGTTACACGATGTCACCTGGGGGTTCTCCAAGTCCTGCATTGTCCTGCAAGACACAAAAGCAAATCTGTCAGAATGATTCAACTGTATACACATTATTGACACTTGGTTGATATATGTTGTTCCATCCAGACACCAAAGAATTCCTCTCCGATCAATCAATTTGAAAAGTTGCAGGAGACGTTTTTGCATGCAGATCACCTCAAAGAAAATATGACAGACAACAGTGTGAGAGGGAGGGTGTAAGTTTCAAAAAGATAAACAGACATGAGTGATTGCTTCTGGAAGTAACATGCCAGAGCGCACAAATCCGATGGCATGGCCCTGTGTGTATGTTGAAACAGAAATATCTTTGAATGTGAAAGGGCATGAGAAATTTATGCAGTGTAAACCAAGCCAAACTGCACACTGGAGGTACAGTGTTTGCTTACTTGAAGGCTCATAGTTCCTTCCAACGTCCCCAGAGGTGGCAAGCGAACAGATCTTAGTGGTTTACCTCACTTGACCACTATCGTACCTCAGTTTATATGTGCACTTCTCTCTCCTGGAACCTGCAACAGTGAGCGCCAGGCCAGAGAAAACTTGTGGACGATGGTCTTCCGTGAAACATAAACATTGGATTTGAGTAACCGCTGCTGCCTAAGGGTCCCCCTTTCAACTGAAAAACTAAAGCAGTTGGGACAGCAATACTACTGCCAAGACGGCTATAGTGTTGCACATATTGCGTCCATCAGTAGCTCTACATGTCAACCGTCCCTCTCTGCTTCTGTTACACATTGCAGGTCTTGGATTACTAGGGGCCTTTTTATTAAGTGCTAATGTCACATCTGACAAGTCCAAAGTGTACTTCTCAGGCCAAAATAATGGTTCACAAGTACAAAGGACTCTTTCGATGCAGGCGCCCTGTTATTCATGTTCGGAACAAGGTTGCAAACTGTAATCCAGGTGCAGAAAGATGACGGGTCTCTGCATTTGTCATTTTCTGCATTGTCATCACCTTTCTACTGTGTATCCCTCCGTTGCAAATCCACCTCTGAGTAACTCAATCGCAGCACAAGCCGACACACACTTTGGTCAGATCTCTACATTTCCTCTCGAGTTTAAGTGTCAAGTCTTCCCAACTGGTTCCGAGCACTTAATATGAAACAGCAGCAGCTGCTTTTTGTTCTCCCTCGCACTTCCACACCATGTCCACTTTCTCCAACACGTTGTAAGAGAATCAGACGGTTTTTTATGTAATTTTTCTGTCTGTACAATACATCTGAGGGCACAAAGATTGTCGGTCAGGACTGACTGTGTATTATGTGTCAGAGTGGATTTCGCAGTACTACAGTAGGAGTTTGCAATACATGGACACATGGGCAGTGAGGTTTTTTATCTAGAATATTCAACTAGTCTCTGAGTCTCGATCCCCACTCACTGTAGAGAACAAAACCTGGAACCAAAAACAGAGTTATCACTTAGGAGTGAATGCGATGCTGATTTATTTTCCAGGCAGCATGAGGGTGTCCTGTTCCCTCGCTCTCTATTCCTCCCTCCTTACTCTGTGACTCCTTCATTCCACTCTTGACCCATTCACTCCTCCACTCCCACCTCCTTTGAGGCGCACCACAGTGCAGTCCAAAAAGAGGAGCTCCCCCCTTTTGTTTCTGCAGTAATTGGATGAGTCGAGATGAGCTGAGCCATGTCAGTGTCCCCGTCACCTCCTCTTCGACAAGGTTTAGGAAAAGGAGATGAGGGAGCGGGTTGAGCAGACGGGCACATACAAAGATGAGGAGAGGAGAATCGAGCACGCCCCCTAGCAAGGGAGTCTGATCATGGAGAGAAGGTGGCCATTATCCCAGTATGGTCAGCACAGGCAACACAAGGGGGGGTTGGTGTGACACACTGGAAAGGATATCGCGACAGCAGGGGGTTCATTAGGATGAACAAATCATTGCTTTACATGGCTCAATGGAGATGTCCAAAAGAGACACAGTACTAGAACAGGGACAAAGTGCTAGCTCTCATCATCTAAAAGGGAGATGAAAGGAAAGAGAGCATTCACTGGATAGAAAATCTCTACTTATCTATATGCAAATACAGAATGCTGCAATAGCCCTCAAAGAGGTAGCAATGCTTTTTTGTGATGGGAGGGCAAAGAGTTCAAACATTTGATGCATCTTTTGAATCCACTGATGTCTGATCACCTCCATTACGTTTTTCGTCCATTCTCTGAATTACATTACAGTATAATATGTTATATTACTGTAAAATGTGGCTCTGGGCTTGTATCTCTGTATGATCACAAATCGTGAACTGCAGATTTTCCTCTAGATTAGTATAAATGACAATACTGCCATAAAGGTAATGGGTGCTGATTATGATAGAGAAAGGTCTGATTCACTAGCACAGGCAGAGTGAGAGAAAGCTCCTCTCATAAAAGGTTGCAAGTGCTCACAGCTTCTAAAAATTATTATGGCCAATTGGACATGCTCCGTAGACCTTCATGATATTTTTCATAGAGGTTGCAAATATTACTTACAGCTGTACTTCAAGAGAATTCGGACGTCACTTTCTACCAAATGCCACAAAGCTTTCAAGGGTCAAAGAGACTGTACGCATCTACACAGTCCCCATAAAATGAAAAGCAGTTTACTAACAACTTAAGTCTGAATAAATCCTACTGTGCATTGACAACGACATGGTGGACAATTAGATATTTGGTCCATGAAGTAATCCCTTATGCCTGAATGGTGAAGATACAGTATGATGTCAAAGTCAAAGAGACCTTGATTGTACATGGAAGGGCTCATAATTGGGCCTCAACATACTCCTTGTCTGTCAATACAGCTAATGCTTGATAATTAATCTGAAAATATTTGTTGACGTTTCTGCTTGCATATGTTGCATTCATATGGTACATATGACTTGCTGAAGGCTTGCAAGCTGATAGAAAAGTCCATTTCCAGCTTTGGTGCCCATTTACCATATTCCACATGAAGGTCCTGCACCTTGTGGCTGTGGAACATTGAATATTTGCACATAGCGTAATAGAAATGATTATCCAACTTTGTCATTCTCTTGATCATTTGAAAATATAGTCTATCATCATGGCATGCCATCATCATGGCACCAGGTTGAGAAAATGCACTGACTATTTCAAGCACTTCATTCAAAGTCGAAAACAAACAAACAAACAAACAAAAAAACCATAGTGCGATGTAATCTTTATCTTACTGTTGGGTGTTTTGTCTACAAGTGAGCTCACTGGGGAAGAAGAAGGTGGGGAGACCAGGGGAGAGCATTGAGAGTGTAGCAGTGTGATACCTGGTCCCATCTGGTAGCTTCCTATCAAAGGAGGTGCTCCGTGGAATTGCAGCCTGGTGCTGCTGGAGGATCTGCTGGCACTGCAAGCGATCGGGCCCCTGCGTGGGTGAGCCTCGGGATAAAGGTTGACCCGCGGCCGTGGGCACCCGGTGCCAGGTAGTGTTTCTTCTGAAGGGTGTCTTGTACTCGCAAGGTGTGCCCTCGCTGTCAACTTTGTACTCCACCATGGGTATGCGGTAGAGCTCAGAGCAGCCCCTATGATGGAAAGAGGATGAGACTGTTTAATTCAACCTCTGCAATAAAAACCTAAACAGATGCAGAGGGAACATCAGGGAACATTACAGGCATTTCTGTAGGCAGCAGACCAGAGTTTACAACTCTAAACTGTTGAAATGGAGTATATTCGTGACTTCTGATCTCCTACTTCTAATGTGCATCCGATGTTTTGTAACATTTTCAGTTTTTAAGGATGTATATTTTCTATCTCAAATATGTCAAATGACATATGACATCTTCTCTTGCATTTACAAAATAATGCTAATGTCAGAGAGTGTATGTGTGTGTGACAGGTAGAGAGACGTGTTACACAGGTCATCAACAACTTAACCAGCAAATCTTCCAAAAAGACATTTCAAGGAATATGATTTCTTTCTAGGGTACAACTGAAAACAAATGTACTGAGACAAAGAGTGACAGTTGATAGGCACATAAAACAGACAAAGAAAACAAATCAAACACTTCACTGTTAATAGAGATGAAAATCTCATCTTTCAACTTAATCAAATATAAGCCTCCCATGAGGAGCTGCACACAGGAGGCATCTTTCCTTTTCATCTCCATCCCATTACTGTTAACACCACTGAAGATCCCAGGGATGGACGGGGCTTGTGATGCCATTTCATGCAACATTAATCTTTGGGGCTGGAGGAAGGGATTGGTCTATGCGAGTGTGTGTGTGTCTATGCGTGTGGATGTGTGTGTGTGTAGCCTGTGTGCGCGTTTGGAAGCAAAGGAGGCACAGCCTCGTGGGTCAGTGTTAAACAGCCTGGGTGTTCTGCTAGCTCTCCAAAAGCATCTCAAGCGTGACCCTAATGATTACACTGCCCTGCCCCCTCCAGGTCTATTTTCCACAATCCATCGGGGGGTGGAAAGCTGTGTATACTTTGCTGTGGTCATACATGTACACACAGTGCAGCTTGAGGAGGGTGCGCTGGCTGATTGCAGAGGCTGTGATGGAGGGGACCGTAATCCCTCTCAGAGAGACCCTTTCATCAAACTGGGCCATGGGTGGCTTGCCTGTTTACAGCTGGTCTACCACTTGAGTTGTGGGTGTTACAGTATCAGACTAAAAGATCATCCTTCACTTCCTCCTCCATCTAATCGGTGTTCTACATCTGGTCAATGTCATAGAGAAGACAGCCTCGTTGATGAGGAAGGACTGTTGATGATAAGCCGGTTGCACTGCGCACCATTACTTATATTATTGAATAATTCATGTGTACATCGGCATTACAGGCTGACTGACGCATGGGACCCAGAATGCAACAGTTACATTAGGAGCGTCATAAGATCAGAAACATTTGTGGGAGGAGACGATGAGTTGAACTCATGACAGGGGGTAGGCTGTAGTAATGCGACATGAAGGGTTCAATCACAACATGGAAACACACTTTTAAGAGAGGCTGAGAGTGCTAATGACCGCTCAGCGCTTAGGACTGCTGGTCACTTGCTTCCCATGTTTGGTAGCCCAGTCATGCCATACGACATTATGTTCTAATGAGAGATTAATGTCGCTAACAGCTTGTCAACAGGAAAGATTTCAGCTGTTGTCCTGCTGTGTTGTGCACTGGAATGACCAAGAAGTGACAAAGTGAATGTGTGATGTATAGCAGACATACAGCCACGGAGTACCAGTAGAAAACATGTGTTTGGTTTACACATAGCCCCGAGTGGGTCGCTGATGGAAGGGAGGCAGGAGATTTCAGGGCATCTGTGCAATTGTAGGACAAAGGAAGAACTCCAGTTGTGAATGTACACACAATGGCTACAGCATACACCCAGCTGTGCACAGTATATTTTAGGAATTGCCATTATGTTCCAAAAAAAGTTCCACAAAATAAATAATACTGTATTTCTGTTATATGTGCCAGGTGGTGGTTATGCATTAATAGGATGTTACGGTGTCACAATTCTAACCAAAGGCCTTTACAGAGGTGAATAAATTCTACCATCAATCGTTTCTCAATGAATCACAATAGATCAGTAACAACAGGACCTTAGACCTCAGTCTTAGAGCCGTCACCACAATGACGAGGTTAGTGGTTGAAGAACGTGCTAATCCATTCCCACAGTCCGAGTCCAAGTCACAGCAAAAGAGCAAGCCAGGTCGTGACCTTCACTAGGCCCTTTGTAGAGCATTGTACAGAGGTTCATTAAGTGACATGTGCAGGAAAGTTTCTTTTCAATGAGAACTTTGCCATTTGATCTGCATGAAATACTGCCTCCTGTGAAGAATAAGGGGATTGAGGAGAGTGATAATACGCCTGCGTTGCCAAACCAAAAACTCAGTTCCAAGTTTATTTTTTTTGCTACTCTCCCATTTGCATGGTGTCAACATTAGGAGGCAAGAAATTCAGCTTCACTTCAGTCTGGCTGAAAATCCATGCTGACAAGTCTGAAGACACCTCAAAGGAAAGGTCACAAATGGCTGTCTGAATGTCACAGGCAATTCTCATTATCAAAAGAGGTCTGGTGCAGGGTTAGCCTGCTTAAATTCTTTACCCACCATCCCATGCCAGTTTACTGTATATCTTAGATCAAAATCTATCAAGTGTGTCTCTGTTTGCATGGATTATGACAAACTTCAGTTTTGTTGATATTGTAGCAATCCCTCTATTTAACCATAGTTCCTCAGTGACCACATTCAAGAGAGTCTAAACAGACAAACACGGCCACAATGTTCTTTACATTACATTCCATTTCAAAGAGCTAATCCTTTTTTTCTTCCTCACATCAACGTGATCCAAGGCTAACATGCTGAACTTGTTTAAAGCTATTCAGAGTGATGATGGAAAACCCATGGGTACGACACTGGGCTAAAACCACATCCTGCCCCTAGTGTAAATAAATATAGTCAAACTTAAAGCTAATATTGGAGCCATATCTCTTTAGGATTTTAGACAAGCAAGGTTGAACCCTTGAAAGGCATGTATGGTTTTTGGGAGCTCTGGTGAGAAAAATCTGTATTTGTGTAATAACATGAGAGATGTAAAGTGAATCGCAGGAAAAGTATGACAGCAACTTTCTTACAAGTAATTCCAATATTTGGTTAATGATATTAATCTGGCTGCTGATTCTGGGGACATCAGGGAGGAAAAGAAGTAGTGTGATTATTGATGTAAATATTTTCAAAGCAATTAATAAATATCTATCATAGTCTGCATATGCTGTTATGAGGAAGGGGCCAGGACAAATTGTCTGGAGGTCATGAGACTCTTGTCCATTGTTGTGAGACTGACCCTGTCTTTGTGGCCACATGAGACTGGCAGGGTCCTCAGAGCCCCAGTTGAATTCCTTTCCCTTGAGATAATAGCTGAGAAACTGGAACAGTCTTTGTTGACTGCGACACTTTAGGAACTCAAAGATGCAACAGCGAAAAGAGCTAAGAGCCCTCGAGATTCTTCATCCGAACTCTCACCTCATCATTGGAGTCTTGGGACAAACTCATAAGGCTTGAGACAGAACTTCCCAATCTCACAGGAATACTCACAAACAGCTCAGATTCACTTTTGTCAGTGAAAAGGGGAATTCACCCAATTCGGTCCAATTGCATCAAATTAAAAAAAAAAAGAAAAAAAAAAGCCTTTCGTTTGAAATGCTCACTAATCTGCTTGGTGCATCTGTTAGAAAAATGCCATATGTGGGTCAAGTGAACTGCATTACACATAATGCACATCATATAAGCATTAATGACTTAGAGGGTTGAGTTCATTCACATTCGTTGTTTGTATCATATGTTCAAGACTGAAGTTGTCCAATACATAGCACAGGGCACATGTTCGTTGGCATAGATGGACTACTGGAGGAGGTTTGTTTTTATCTGCTTTCTGCTTCTGTGAACTTTGATTATGATCATCTTGTCATGTATCAACAGATATGGTGGTAAGAGGATTAGAAGTTATTTCTGCCAGGGAGGCTGCTGTGTTGGACTCACAGACAAGGCATGTTAGCCCACCATCTGGGGAAGCAAATATGTTCCTCCTGTGGTGCCAAACCAAATCAAGAGTTGAAACACAGTTGTATGCACCTATCATGTAGGATTGGAAACAGACCCACACATTCACGCGTGAGCGCACACTAGCACCTGCTCAACAACACTTGAAATACGAATATTAGACAAGACTTTCGATATCATTTCAGCCAGTGACAATCACAGAATTTTGTTATTGTTCATTGTGAGAAGGACTTCTAGACAAAATCTACAGAAAAAAATCCCAAAATCCACCCACGTTCATTGTTGTGAATTGAGTAGTTGTGTTTCTGTTCTGCTGTCATTACATGGCACTGTGGAATTGATTATTTCAACAGAAATATGGCTGCCTGAAGCAAAACCAAAACAAAGACGTGAAGCATCTGAATGTGAACCAGAGATGAAACCACCTTCATGATATTGTTTGGCCCTCACAAAAAAAAAAAAAAAAAGAAAAAAACAAAACATAACAGGAGATGTGCATTTCGATCAAGCATTTTACACAAACCTTCATCTTAGAAAGAGAAAGTGAGAGGAGTGCCCTCACGGCTGAGCCTCCCTAAAAGGCCAAACACTCCCAAAGCTTAAAGGAAACCAATGGGAAAAGGCTATCTGCACACATAAGCCATTAGGCAATTGCAGAAAGAGTCGAGCCATTAATCAAAATGTTCCTCTCATTATCATTAGGTGAAAATGCTGACGGGCCACGTCTGCCCTACAGCTCTGTTGGAGATTTTGCACATCAGTACAAAGACTCTACTCTCAGGAGAAATCATCAACACCTTTAAAGAGAGCAACATCAGACCATGCACAACAAAACTGAAGGCAAGCATTTTTCTAAGCTAATCATGTCTGAAATGGGAGCAAATGTCAGGCTAATTTACCGCAGCTGCATACTGCATGGGCCGACGAGGGTAACCACCCAAGGCTGCCAAGACTGATCAGCTCAAATTCAAATTTAATGAGCCGCTAGTTTTAAATGACCAAGAAACATTTGGTTAATCTGCAATGTTGCTACAGGTATTGACCAAAATATTGAGACCTTACCTTCTCGGGGTACCGTCTTCATGAGGCTGGATGATGACCACTTTGACAGTGACAGATGTGCGCAGCAGGTCAATCATCTGCTCGTGGGTGAGCGTAGCCACAGCCACCTTGCAGATCTCCACCAGCCGGCTGCCCTGTCTCAGTCCGGCTTTCCAGGCAAAGCCAAAGGGCTCAACATCAGCCACGATGCCCTCAAAGTTGACGTGGAAACCTAGTTGCCCCAGGCCATTGCGGCGCAAAGTCATCTCCGACGTCTCACAGCCTCTGGTGGTCAACTGGAATCACAATCACTGTGGTCAGCAAGTGAGGTGAAGATGATTTCTGCCTTTATTTTAATTGTCTGGCAAATTATGAGCTGTTGAGCCAATTGCAAAGTGAGCAGAGACAGAAGGGACATTTGTATAGGGAAAACAGCTCTCAAACACATGCCTGTCGGAGTGTCATTGTCTTGTGAATTGCGCAGAACTGGAGAAGTAGAGGAGGAAAAAGTAGGATATCAACCCTGATCCCTGTTTATTTGTTCAACAAACTGAGAGAAAAAATAATGCCGGGATCATAAGGAAGCCTGTTCAGTTGCACAGTGCCGAAACACACAGAGCACTTGGATAAACTACTATAGCGGCTAACGTTTAGGACAGCCAAGTGCTGCTTGGGGATTTGAGGCTGCATCCGGTGACTGAGATACTGAGTGGCCTGTAGAGATGAGGCTATTATCAGAGTCTGAGGGGGACTTTTAAACACGACATACAGTACGCTGACAGCTGCTGAATACAGTTTGTGTGGTAACACTTGCCAACAGTATATATCGTGATGTAACAGAAAAGCAATAAAAGAAAACATTCTAACCCTCACATAGTAGGCACTGATGTTAGGTCATGGTAAGCCCTCGCTCTGCTTACATGGCATGCAATGTGTTGTGCAATTCAGGTTGCTATAATATGTACTGTAACTTGGAGATCGAAGAACCTCACCAGGGTCCTCTATTCACTCCACTGACACTGCAAAGTCTAGACAGAGGAGCTGGACAGATTATCTGTAATTTTCCTTTAAATATTTGGCTAAAATAGCATTTACTTTAAAACTGTTAATCGTCTACCACATTAATCTTGGTTGAGTTGCTTTTTCAGCCGGTGGCTTGTACAACTGGGCAGCAGCTGGCTTCAGGGGCACATTAGCCGAGACTGCAGCCTGTCAACACAGCACCAGATTCTCACACAGCCAGAAACCCTACCCTGCTGTGACGGAGGAACCAAGACAACCGTGATTGACAATCATGTATTTATCGCAGTCAGACACAGCCATGATCTCGATGTAGAGGTTCACTTTGTTTGTGAACTCGTGGGGAAGATCAACAACTGAAGGGCAGAGGCTTATTCTGTCAGGGAGACTGGTGCTGTGCAGGACTGCATGATAACACGGGGGGAGGGGTTGGGCTCACTATACCTTTTGACAAAGCTTCATTCTGTTTGGTTGCCCAATGTTGATTGACCAAACATTTCAGTGATGATTAAGTAAGACTGAATTGATTTACACTCTGTGTGTCCAAATCTCTTGACATGAAAGTCTGGGCTTAATAGAGGGGATATGTTTGAAATTGGGTAAAGCTTTTAAGCACTGAATGTAATATGTGAAATCAAGGGCAAGTGAAAATTAAAGCATAATGTCTAAAAGCTCTCTTGGGGCAAAGCCTAGAAGTAACTGGTTTGGGTAAGAAGACGATGGTGGCCTGAGAATTAGACACCATGAGTGAATCACTGCTTTTGCTAAAAAATTCACTGGGCCAAAAGTATATCTTTGCCTTCAGTGGGACTCTTTATTCAGTCCGCCCTGATAATTAATGTCCCTGGGTTATCATCAGCGTCACCCACAAATACAGTGGCTGCATTCAATACAACACACATTATCTCATGGGGGGTGTTGTGGTCTGTGAAGGTATTTTGATACGGATGGTGGCATATTTTCAGGCAGGATGTATGTGTGTGTCCGGCTGGCTAAACTGTTCCCAAATGGAGCTGAACAATGTGCTCCGATGTCTGGTAACATAAAACTATAACCCCTTAGCTGTCCTCAAGAAACAGAATCAGCCTCAAATCTGTTGTTAAATAAAAAACAATCGCAGCCACACTCAGTTAACCGTCAGGAGCACCTTTAACACCACTGACCTTGTCTGTAGTTCATAAAAGCTCATCTGCAGTTAGTTTAAAGCTAGACTGTACAG
Organism: Carapus acus; assembly: GCA_900312935.1. Taxonomy (NCBI): domain Eukaryota; kingdom Metazoa; phylum Chordata; class Actinopteri; order Ophidiiformes; family Carapidae; genus Carapus; species Carapus acus. The sequence goes on along the minus strand of OMPJ01038880.1, from coordinate 66,970 downwards.
ACACAAATGTAAGATTGTGACACCAGAGAGAGGAGGTATTGGAATCCAGCAAATCTAGGACAGTGGCATCTAATGGGATAATTTCAACTTGAACAGAATTTCAACTTGAGGATGGCTATCTTATAAAAGTTGAACACGCGGCCACCCAGTTCAGCAATCCCCAGTGGACGAGGGACACAATCACAAAGCTTTTAGCTGTATTCTCACACTATGGGCTTCTCTGTGTTCCAGTGGGCAATCTGTTCACTCTGTCTGCTGCGCCTCACATTACATCACAAGCCAGGCAGCCTGTAAATCCTACCAATGAAACTTGATTCTGCTCAACCTCAGCCACGTCCATGAAAACGTAGGCACCTTTGGGATGAGGTGTCCGTGAACAGCTAATACTCGCATACCAAGATGATCGCGAGTGCCATGTCAGATGATCGCATGCTTGAAAACATTTGAGGCTGACGCGCATGTGGATTAATTTTGAACATTTCCTGTAAAATTATTCGCCACAAATCCTGTGGGTAAGTGGGTAGCGAACGTGACGAGAGATTAGCATGGCAAATGAGAGAGTGATGTTCTCTGGCTCATCACAAATGCTAATGTATCCTGCTATGTCCTTTCTTGAGAAGAAGGTAGCGGGCGTGAATGGCACCAGTATCCTCCCAGGAATAATGACAGGAAATACTATTGTTGGGACCACATCCTACTTCTAAGCTCATTAAAGTTTTACGGTAAAATGGGAAAATTTAAATGTCTCTTATATTCCTGTGCAGTTTCAACATTTACATTCGGTATGTTGCCCGTCTTGAAAGGCATGGCTACTTTCTGTGTTGCGTTAAATGTTTTAGTATCTAAAATTCTTTTAAAATTCATCACTCCAGTGCCTCTATAAACAAGCATTGTTAAACCTTTGTCGTCGCGACGAAAAATCATTGTCTCTAAAATTACGGACCAAAAAACTTTGCATCCATTTCGTTGGGCATTAGAATGGTTCCCTGCAGATGTCATTTTCTTCTCTTTGTACAAAGTAGCTCCTCTAGAAGTCTAAAGGCACAACTTAGCAGACATAAACATAGTCAGGCACAGCTCAGGTTTGGATTTCCGCATTCAATCTAAAAGGCGGAAAAACGGAGCACAGATTATCGTTTCCATAAACAAATCATGGAAACTAGAATAGGAAAAAACAAAAGGGAGCGGATATGAGGCATCAGATGCCAGTGCCCACGTTACAGGAACCAGGTGTTTTGACCCATTTACTGAGGCACAGAAGAAACCCAAGACCCACCTGACCTACTGCAGACAAATGCAACCAGGGATACAGATGGCCATGACTGAAATGCAGAATAGGGATGAGAGCGCGAGGAATAAGTGGGTAATTCTCCAAAGGAGTCAAGTAGTCTGAGGCCAAGTGTTCTCTATTCTTAGCCTTTCAGACCCAAAAATATGTCTCCTCCCCTCCGTTTTAAAACTGGGTTGGAGCCTGTTGTGCTGTCCTGTTTTAAGATGCCTCCTACACCTGCAGCCAGACACTTGCCATTTCAGGAATGAACAAATTTATATCACCACACATCTGTCACTGTGTGAAATGAGTAGGGTAGAACAAAAAAGGCTTTAATTTTGATGAAAATGCACAGGAGATATTCTTCCCTTACACATCAAAGCACTACTGACCTAAGCCCTTGATTTCATACACCTCTAGCTGCTTCAAACGATGTGCCAGTGAAATCTGTCGGCAAGTTCTAATCCTCACTTGAACCTGGATGGCCATCTGCCCGTGGGGCCATTCAAAAAAGTGGAGGGCCGAAAAAGGGATAAATTGACAGGAACAGCAGGATGGGAATCGGAACAGTAGGAGCCCAGCGTAATGTTGCAGGTAACATTGACGACAAGGGGACCAACCATGGCTCTCAACGGTGACCAACCACCACAGTCAATGAAATGTTGAAATGTCTGGGCCACTATATGCCAAGAGGCAATTCAAACAACAAACTACCGATTCCCTTAATGGGCATCTGTGTAATCTTCTGTTGCTGTGAACTCACAACAAAATTCAAGTTTAAAATGTATCAATCACACAATGCAATTCATGAGTTACATAAAATAGACAAGATAGAGCTTTAACTAAGATAACTGCAAAGACCTTAGTTGGCGGCTGCATATGCAAAGCATGACTTGATGAATGGTAACGGAAGAGACTTACCTCTAGCCTTTGAACCATCTCCCTGATGTCCTCTCCACAGTTGTCGTGTGCATATAGCATTACACACTCTCCACGCTCGTAGAAAATCTTAATGCTCATAATCCCTGAGGTCCAACCAATGACATCTCGACAAGAACAGTTAAAGACCACATTCTTTGAGTCCTCCTCTATGAGTACAATGAATTCATTGGATATGCCAAGCAAGCAGTCTACATCCATCGATTGACCAAAGTCCCGGGCGCGAACACTCCAAGTGATGGCTCCCACACTGTACAAATGCGCATCTTTCCTGGGTTTGACCTTCTCCTTTTTCTTGGCTCCGAGGGTGATGAAGCTGAATTTGACAGCTGAGTCAATGGTAGCAGTACTAACAAAGTTCTCTGCAAGGTCCTTCAGGTACTCCTGTCGTGTACGGGTTGCCATGGCTCTGAATTTCTCAGACTTGTGAGCTGCGTTTTCCCCATTGATGACCTTGGCAAGTAGGAAGTCCCTGAAAACCGCTGACTTGGGGAAAGTCACAGACTTCGGTATGGGAGGGCCAAAAGGAGGCACGTCTTTGGATCTAGACACAGCCACACTGGAAAACAATGGAAAAATTCGCACAATTCAGATGTGCAATAATGACTGTAAAGGAAAAGTGAGGATTGTGCCACAGTTGCCGTCTTTAATAAGCGTTCATTTCTTCAAATTATAAGGCTTTCAGGGGAAATCACTTCTAGTTTTGAAATTGAGCGGAACAGAGGCTAATTTTGCTATGTTGAATAAATGCTGTTATTAACCAGAGACAACCTTACTTTAGAAAACATTTGAGGAGACAATCGTAGGTCATAATTTCAAAGTGTCTCTGAAGATAATAAGTGGATCATCACTGAACAGATCAAACGAGCCATGTGACTCCCACTCATTACTACCAGGATTTGGCGCGAAGCAGAGCACTCGCACTCTGCAGACTATTATTAATTCTTCAAATTATGCTTCATTATAAACTTTGCCTGGCACTATTTGCCATAAATCCGTTAATGCAAATTACATCAACAAGATTGATATTCTGACAAACTGTTCAGTAGTATAATAGCTTATGGTCGATACAAAATACGGGATTCTGACATTTGTTGGCAAGAGGTAATGCCCTGAATTTAAGGGGATTTGTTTTCAATATAATGCTCTGTAACAGATCTTAGCGGAAGCCTTGGAGTTGTGGTTAAGTTCCTGTCTCACGTACCTGTAGCAGACGTTATCAGTGCAGGGGTTGTGGACTTTGACGATGACAAACACATGTTGGAAATGAGAGCGGATGTGTTTCGGGGTGAAGGGAAGGGCCCCAGGCTCTTGGAATACTATGGTGACAATGTCGTTGCCAATGTGCCGCTTCCTTAATAACTGTGAAACAAGAAATAGGTGGGATAAGAGGGTTAAAACAACGCACATTGAGTGAAAGAGGAAGGATTTAATGTAGTTTCAGATAAAACACAAAACGTCGGTTTATAGCAGCACTAATGTAGGTGATGTACTGTTCTGGATCGCAACTTCATATATGCAACATGCAATAAAACGCGCCCATCTATGGATTTCTCCATTTAAAAAGGCTGTGAGGCAGGCCAGTCACGGAAAATATAAAGGTTTTGCACTGAAAAAATAATTTGACTGTCACTGGCTCCGGTTCAATTGTTAAAGCAGTTTGATGGGATCAGCAGTGATCCTGATATCATTTGCCAGATGTCTAAAATTGGGATTTGACCAGGATTTTGGCTGAAGGGGACATTTCTATCAGACAGCTTTGAGGGTCTATGTTATTTGATGCAGCAGATAACCTCACTCAGTAGTTTCTGGAGGTGTGTTAAACCAGATTAGAGGGCACGGTGGTCAATTGGAAGGGATGAAGGAATGATGTTCAGCTCTGCTTGGTGCCTGTTGGAAGATTACCGCCAGGGATTCAATGCCAATCTCTCCCAATTAAACACAAATGGGGGGAGAAAAAGCAAGAGGTGAATGCTTAATCCTACCATTCATAATTTTTTCGATGAAAAACTTTCAGTTGTGGGAGATCAACTCATTCAGCATTTAGAACCTCTGTACAACTTTTTATGTATAACAATCACGAACTACCATAGCACCAGTGAAAAGGATAGAATTGAATAAATCTGTAATCATGGTGTTATCAGGCCATTTCCTCCCTGTCTGCCACAAGAACCACTTAATCCCACTTGTTAGCACAGACAGACCATCTAATACCGCGTCGAGCTTGGCCCCTGGGGAAAGATTGATTAAAATCCCTCTACGGGGTTCTGTTGCCATGGCAGCACCCATGCTTTCAGATGTTGGGTCATTACCATGGCAAAATGAGGCACACGCCGAGACAGGCAAAAACTAAGATTGAGGATATTCTAAAAAGAACAGCCATTTCAACGCTTGATAGCTAACAGAGGAAAATACAGATGACGGAAGGAACCGAGGGGAGTTGACTGACCTGCTGTCTGTTGTTGGGTGTGTACGGCAGCATGGTGGACACATGAAACATCAGCTCGTAGTCTTTATAGGTGGTATACAAAGAGTGGGTACCAGTGGAGTCAGCTGAAACAAAAAAATCATATCCTCACTGTGATCACAATCTGTGTTCGAGACAACATTGGCAACTGAAAAAGCCAAGACACAATATATGCATAAGTACAGGCTGTGCAGAGAACAGGCTTAGAGTGGGAGGGCTTGTTTTTGATGGATGAGTGTAGTTTATCTTATATCTTACTCTTGTTATCCAGCTGAGCTCTATACTTGGTGAAACCTTTGAGGCGCACCCTCTGTCCGAGCAGGTCCAAGAACTCCTCCAAAGCCGGTCCTGCACTTTCATTGTTGTACATCTCCTCCTCTGTACTTTGGCCTGCCTTGCAGTACAGCACTCCGACTTTGTGCTGGAAGCTCAGCTGCAACCGAGGAGCATACACAAACATTCCTAAGTATTCTCTCTTGTGGCCAACATACATCACACACACTCACATGTACATTAGACCTTCAAAGCAGAGGAGTGCCCACTTTCCATCTTGTCACAGCTAATACGAGGTCCACTTAACCTCTCAACTGTCAGCCCTCTTCTGTAAGGTACTGTTATGATCTCCTAACGCAGCATGAATCAAGCTGAGCTAATGGCTGTTGCTCTGGAGCAGCTGCAGAGCATCAAGGGTGCAGAAATCAGGATATATCTGGTTTATAGCACAACACTTTATAAGCTGCCATCCAGGGCATTTAATCATCAAGAAAAAATGTGTCACTGCTGTCAGGGAATGATGTGGAGTTACAGTGAATGGTCATCTAGGGATTGGAGGGTTCCCGATCTGAACCCAGGCTCCTCCTAGAGAAGCGCCAGAAATGTCCCTAAGCGAAATGCGGCAGCTGTAACAGTTCCTGATGTGCAGGGTTGATGTGGTATCTGCCTGCCATCAGTGTGTGAATGGGTGAATGCAAGGCTAAGGCCATCACTCTATTAACGGCATACACGTTAAAGAAGTTGCATGTATTGTTCTAAACATGTGGGTGTTGCGTTACGGTAAGAGTGTGTGAGGGTCATTGTGTGTGTGTGTTTGTGTGTGTGTGTGTGTGTGTGTGTGTGTGTGTGTGTGTGTGTGTGGACCTAAGTGCAGATTTGACCACTATACACGAAATGCTACTGAACTAAGAGAAAAGAATGAAAACCATAACATACAGAGAGCAATGCTGAATCTTAGGTGCATGGTACAGCAAGAGACAACACAGCAGCAACCCAACATAAGGCATCAAAAATGCAGGTCCTTGCCAGATTCATCGCCTCTCAGGTCTGCCAAAGCTTGTGTGTTTTCGAAATCAACACTCAAAATGAGAGCTGACAGGTTCAATATAAACTGGTCTCGTGGAGAGATGGAGAGAAATAAAACATCAGGGGAGACAGTAATCGTCCTTGCGCGGAGTCCTCTAAAGCCGATGAACTATGGCAGTTATGAGAATCTTTTACGGGCTTATAGTTCTACTGAGAGGAGTAAAGGAAAAGGAAGCAATCCCGCATTTCACGCCCGTCACCCAATTTCCACTCTCTTGATTTAGACTCGTAGTTGCAAAGCAAGACGAAAAAGGTTTTCCAAATGTGAAAGCCAACAAATGCCCCTTACTCCTAAGTGAATTGCAATCACTGTTTCCCTTTTTTACTGGTTATCAGTTCTGTGTGTGCGCCTGACACTGTTGTCATAGTGACCTCCTCCATCACACTGCCACAGTGCTGAAACTCCTCCAGTGACACAGGGCAATTACGCTTTCAAGCCCAGAGCAAGCAGGGTGATGTGCGATGATGTGGCCTCTTTAGGGTTCTGCAGTATGGGGGCCTACTTATGCATGTACTCGTGTTAACAGAATTCCAGGTGCAAGAGCAAATGCAATTCCATTGTGATCCGAATTTGTGACTCGCGCAATTACTCCCAGATCACTGCGTAGCCAAAGAGAGCACCGGTAATGTTCATCACTAGTATTATGGATATTATAATGCAATCTCAATGCTATCTACTTGCTCTTGATGTAGTACATTTTTGTCCGTTTGCCCAGATTGGGATGTGATTTCACTGTATTTCAAACACTGCACTGAGCTTGTTGCTGTAGAAATATACCTCCACTTCACAAAAATACAGAGATTGATAAAGACTTAATGAGGGGACAGAAATTGGGACAACGTTCCCTCTGCAGTGCTCAGGGACATACCTGCGGGATGCGACAGTGTCCTGGGAGTCAAGTGTGAGTGGAGATGACTCTGACAGCTGTGTGCACTACAAGATCCCACTGCAGCACAAACACAAACTACAGTATCCTGAACTCTTGTGCTATTTAGGTTTTCGTGTGCTGAAACATTTGTGGACGAGGACAAAAGAATGGACGTTCATTTTACAGTGTTCAATAGAGGGGGAGGGGCAACATGATATCAGCGCTCTAATCCTCATGTCAAAGTACTATAATGCCTTTACACTGGGGAGGAATGAGATTTTCCACAGCAATGACAGCCTCAGTGGGCTATCCAGTGTGCTCAGAATGTTATTAAACCTGAACGGTTCTCCTGAGGTGACAATCAGCGTTTTTGAGTTGGGTAGGGTTGCTCAATACATCGCTCGCTATCTACCACTCAATAGGTAGTGTGGGTAGATCGCATGGCATAAAAAAAAGGTCCATCCCCACTATGAAATATGTGATCTGATAGGCATACGTCGCCCAATACATCATGTGGGTCTATTGCTACCTCCCCCTCCAGAAAAAAGGATGGCTATTGCCTTTCTATTGACTCAAAGGGCATCAAATAACAATGAAGACCGTAGTAGGTAGGTGCAAAAATTAATACTGCACACTACACAGAGCTTTATCGGAGTCTGTCACCAAATGTACTGATATATCCGATGCATTCAGCCACGATATTGGGGAATCTAAAACTGCAACGATGTCTTACCCTAACTTTAATGAAACGGAGGGTGAGAATTTGGAACTATCTACTGATATTGAGCAGAAGTGCAGCGCTCATGAACAGCTTGGGACGTTACTTACAGAGGAGAGGTGCCCAAAGAAGAGCAAATGTGCAACCACCTCCATATATTGTTGGGCTCTACCTGTCAATGTGAGCTGAGTAAGCTTTTACTTTTCCAATGGCGTTCTGCCAGGGCTGATCATCATTTGTTTGATTGATTGATGTATACATATACAAATATGTCTATGTATGTATGTATGTATAATTTATTCACAATTTTTTGGTAGGCAAATCTCTTCAATTTGGCCATTTTGAAGGTAGCTCACAGATCAAACAAGTGTGAGCAATCCTGTATTAGGTTTAGCATGTATGACTGTTCAACCTAACAAAAATCAAACCCTTAATTTTTTTCTATTCGTGTCATTGCTTTTAGGCTCCATTTGACAACATGGTACAAGTGACCCACTTCTTATTTTTGCCAACAATGCTGGAGTGGAATGCAGCAGACATCTGCAGGTGTCCTCTACAAACACAGATATATCCCCTCCATCTTTACTCACATTTATCATTGCTCGCTCTTTCTACAAAACAGAGAATGTTGACAGAAGAATATGCCAAGTGTCGATAAATCATCAGGAATTATCAGGGACGATCAGTTTCTACATAAGCCATCATTTGGTAGCACTCTCATTATGTCATTGCTATTTACCACGATCTCAAAATCACAACTTAGAGTAACAGCTTGACAGTTTTCCAACGCAGCACATAATCAAAAATCCTAAATCTTAAGGCAATCACATATGCTGCGTTCTCATTTTACAAACTCTGGAGCTTCTGGGGATACTGGCTCTGCTAATGTGATCATAGAGCCAGTTGTGACATCGGCTATCACATATTTCACCATACTGCTGGACATTTGCTCTCACCAAAAAAACCCTTCTTCCCACAAAGTGCACTTTTTCTGTCCAACACTAACAACGTTAACCTAGCTCAAGTGCTGTTTGGCTATATAAAAAGGAGATTGTGGAGGTGGTGGCTGATATACTTAACAGTTGCACAGCAAGCACAACATTAATGATTAAAAGAGACATGTGCAAAAATACCAATGTCCAAATATAAAACCAGGCCTTTGGTTTGTGGCCTGAAAGGAGGAGTGCCACTTGGAAGAGATTTCAGCCCCACTTACTCTGGCTGCCCTCATCCAAAAGTAGTTTCAGAGCATGTTTGGCAAATTTGTATGTCAAAACGCCAGACTAGCAACAGTCTCATGACAGAGGTAGGATTGAGGTACATATACTCCCACATGGGAGCTAAAGAGTTGGCATGAAATACCTTCTCGACCTCTTGCGTACCAACTTATTTCAAGGGACAATTTCCTCTTCGCAGGAGTGTCTGCTAGACAAAAGCTTAACAAGCCTGTGGATGAGACACTCCACTTGAAGAGCCTGCCTACTGCTAATTTAGAGGATGGGCTCATGCTAAAAAATGTAATTACACTAATAAGTAGATCATTCTCAGATAACGACACAAAACCAGTAGGTACCTACACTTCGCAATCCACTCTGCAAATTTTTAAGGTGAGGGAGTACATCTGTGAAAAGATCCGTATCACGCATAGCCATTTCACTCAGAGATGGTACACAAAATCATTATCCGCAGCCCAGACAGACTATTGAATCATTGTCTCACAAATTAATTAAGTTGTTGAAAGTGATGTTCTTCATCAAAAGTCTAAGTATGCTATCAGGAGAAAGCATGTCAGAATAATCAATGGAGACAGTCTGGGAATTATATTGATTCTGTTTAAGTGTGACATTGCAGTTATAATCCATCAGGGAGCCTTTGTGTGGCAAACCTGTGAAACAAAGCTTTTCAATTTCATCCAGGCTCTGTGTGGGTAATGCAAACTTGGGACAAAAAATCTGACCCTGAAACCCATTCAGAAATAAGATTGTACCAACTACTACTCTGGAGCTCGGAGGCAAGGTAGCGTGTCTGCTCTCAGTCTCTTTTTGCACTCACCCCTTGCTCGTCCAGCTTGAGAAGCTGCTCAGGCACCTTGGGTGAGTTGAGGGCCAGCCTCAGACACTGAATGTTGAGCTCAGGGATCACGTACTCCAGGACCTCTTTCAGTGGCAGGCCACGGGCTGTCCCGTGTCTCGCTGTGGATGGAATGGCATCTTCCAGAATGGCCCCACGCAGCGTGGTCAGCTGACAGAAAAGACAGATCAGGGCAACATTTTCTTTAATAAAAGTTTCATTGTGTAGGGTCTGCCCGGAGGCTATAAAACTACAGCAGCGCCGCTGTAATTGCCCTGTGGTATTCTGGCTGTGAGGCAGCAGGGTTGTCAGAATGCCCTTGTACATTATTGCCATATTATTTAGGGCAGCATGTCCATTACTGATTCCTCTGGACAACATTAGGGACAGGCATTCTAAATAATTAACATGGGCTAACGGCTCAGGAAATGTTAAGTGCTATTTTATTGTTGGCATCATTAATGTGCCTGTAAGAGATGACCAAAACAGCCTCAACGCCTACTCCCGAAACCCCTGGTGTGGCTTATAACATCCAAGACACATTTGGACCAATAAATCAAATTTTGTAGACCTTCTACTTTCATTTGAATAGCCTTCTGGCATAGATGTCAGCAGTCAATCGTTGTCTGACAGGGCGGTGTTCTGTCCATTAATTCACAGATTCAAAGAGGAGGGAGGAAAAGGAAAAAGGGCAGTAAGAGCACATGTATGCTCACGTGGTTGGGGACTTAAACCACAGTTTCTCTGCGGCTTGAAGGGTGAGCATGACCCAGATACTGTGCTTCGTTTCATCGTGGGACTGGTGCTTCAAACCCAAAATGGCATTACATATCAGTGACATTCCCCCGTCTGATGCATCTGTTGTACTTAAATAATTGAAAGGATGCGACCACCCAGCATCGATCACTGTGAGGCTCCCATGCCGCTGGGGACCCGGTGATTGTATTTTGCTGCTGAATTATTGTATCTGACGCTGCTGGACTGCATCAGTGCTTACATGACTGACCCATGGAGTTACTACTGGCACTGAATCACAGGCCCTGCAGGGTGCGAGGATCAAATTTAGAATTGTGAGTTCTGAAAGGACTCTTCATGTTTTCAAGGGTATAGGGACATTGCTGTACTAAAAATGAGCCCTGAGCTGAGTCGCCTTGACATGTCTTTCCAATATCAAAAACACAGGACACATTGGAAAAAAAACCTTTCCATGCTGGCCATCCCCCACCCCCCTCAGTAATGACACAGTAATGACATGGTAGAGCTCCCACCCTATTAAAGACAACAGTGAGATGAGTTAACATTGTGCTCTGGAGTTACCTGACTGGTTCTGAAGGTGACCCTGTAATTGTATTGCATTCCATCTTTCTCCTTCCCATCATCCAACTTCTCCCTGCGGACGCTGACAGCCACCGGCCCCAGATTGTCATCCACCCCAAAATAGTTCTGATGCTCTGGAGGTTGAACAGGAGAAGTCGGAGCAGGAAGCAACACATGAATTATTGACAAAATGTGACCTGAGCAACCACATTTTCCTGCTGAGAGAGAATCTTCCTCTGCGTGTGATTCATGATTGCCCTTCCTTGTTTTATCTTTCAATATTAGTAAGTAACATCTTTTTATTATATTAGTCAATTCATATCGTAAAAGCTTGCTGCTTGTCTGCGTTAGAGCCTCTGGAATTTTGATTACTAGGACAGCTTGAAAGATCCCCAAATGGGTAGACACTGACTCAAACATGCAAGGGTAAAAGCGGGATTCAAAAGTTAACAGCTGGCAACCTGTGGTACACACCCACTCTTTCTTTTGAAATCTGTCTTGATGAGACATATTAGCACAACATCTTTCTCAGCACTGAGCTAACCTTTAAAGCAAGGCACACAATAATTCAGGAATAACTAGGAATAATACCAGTGTTGCTTGAACAAAACTTTACCAGTGGAATGGCATCTGGAAAAGGATAAGCAACACCCAGAGGTGAATCGACTAAATTAATGAATTTAACGTATTTCGTTAGTTTAACATTCCTTAAGTTTCTTCAGAGTGGTACTTTTTATTTTGGATTCTCACTGTCCACTTAGTTTATACATATACCAGTATTATCTCAGTGTGTTTTGCCTTGCCACTGACACTGACCAAATGTAACAACATTTGGTCAGTGACGGTGGACGGCAGTAAAATGGGATTTATCCTCAGAGAGCTATTCACACCTCTGCGAGTTTTATTGCCCACTATTCAGAGGGAAGAGGGCCACACAGAAGACTAGCAAACAATCTTCTGGAGCAAACAGCACATCTGGTTGCCTTCAACAGCTATTGCCAGATATCCACTGACATGGACGACAGAGCACGTTCACGGGCAATTCTTAACGGAAATCGTCTCATATTGGCTGGCGAACGTTTATGGTCTGGAGGGGAATTAGTTCATTGACCTTTCATTGTGTAACTGTCCTGGAGAAATGTATATCTTGTGCCCACAACGGCAATTAAGCCAGGCAAAATGACTGCAGTCAAAATATGATAAACATTGTAATTAACACACGACCTTCCTTTGAAGCTTTCAGCATTGACTTCAGGTTCAGGTTTGGGAATTTTGCTTGTTTTGAGAGGTTGCTTGTGCATTGATGGGGCAAAGCAGCAGACACACACATGCACACACCAGTGTATTGACCAAACACTCCCTAATCCAAGCTAAAGCCAGGGAGGGAGACCAGGATCCAGCAGACAAAGGAAAGCCCTCACCGAGGATTCAAGGCACTAACATCCACAAAGGGATTTCTGTAGAGGGTTATACAATGCATCCACGCCATGTAAACACATTGGTCCTTGTCACGATGACATCAATATTAGGGCAGAGAGCACATGAGCATGAATAATAAATAAACTCCATGATGGCAATATGGGCAAGGTATGTAAAGAATGCTTGGCTTCTCTGGGACAGTGGAGTGAGCAGGGTAAGTGGAAATGCTTGGTGAGGCGTCAGGTCAAATGGTGGTAGCAGGGCCATCTAGGGTTCTACACATTGTGCCTCTCACGAAAATGCAAAGAGTCAACTGCGGTAGGAAGACTGGAGTCGACACATATCTGCCATGCGAGCATTGTGAGGTGATAAGAATTTGCCAAAGCTCCCAAAAGGCAACATGGTTATGTCATGGGAATGTCAGGTCAAATTGCCTCTTTTTTCTCAAACACTCAACTGTAAAAATGCCTTCGAGATCCAAGTCATTGCATTTACAGTCCTCACGGATTATGTGAGGACATATATGCCTACATGTGGTACGATTTATATCATCCTTTATGGCTGAGTGCCTATGCCCACACAGCACGACCATGACCTGTACGTGACGAGGTCTAGCTCTTGGGTGTGGAAGTTACATCTCATCCATTAGGGCAGCCAAGGGAGGAATACTTCTGTTGCTAAGCGAAGGAGGGCTTAAGCCGATCAATAAGATCAATGCTCAGCCAGAGTTGATAAAAGCTTGCCCTGAAGTGGTGACACACTGTCATGCTTCCATAAGTGCATGTGTGCACATGAGTATAAAGTGTTGGTGTGTGTACGTACAGTATGTGTGTCATGTGGGCAGGGTGATGACAGATTTGTCTGTGCAATAAAACTGCCCCATGAAAAAGGGCAAGGCCTGAAGTCAGATAGTGCAAAAGCAATGTCGTCCTTTAATGGTGGAGCATCGAATGGGAACTGACAGCAGTATGGAGTATTCAATTGTATTTAGCCTCATCTTACCAAAGCTGATGGGGTTCAATGTGCAATGACAATTAACGGTTAAGAGGAGAAGCACTGCAATTCATTTTGGTAGGACCAGTAATAACAAAGGCAATTATTAAGACTTGCTGATTCATGCATATGCTGACTCCTACATTCAAATTTACAGCTCTAGGGGCAGGTGTGTAATTGTGCCATTAACCCTGACAAGAGACATCAACATTTAAGTGAGGTTTTGGGCAGATTTGTGTAAATTCACATTCTAACGCAGAGGACTTTTTAGAAGAAGTTAAGACATCTCTTAGTGTTAAAGGTGAAGCAGCTGTTTCATGGGGGAGGTTGGTTAAGCATGGGTAATTCAATATGCTGAGCATAGCTAACAGACACACGGACAGCGGGGGAAGCAGTGATGGGTCGGGGTTACGTGGAATTTCAGCAGTCAGTCACCTAGGTGTTTTAATGAGCAGCACAGGGACCGTGGCATAGTTTTGCTGACCCCATAGTTTTGTGTGAGGGATCCTTATGCCCTTCCCACTGCCCCTTTGGGAACAGCTGCAACACACCCTCATGCTCACCTCTCTCTTCTCACATGACTAATCACAGCCTCTCCACAGGGTTCAGGGCAAAAATCACAGTGAGGACATAGCCGCTCCTCTCCCAAGGAAGTGAAACACACACCCTTGCGCCCTGCACAAGCTTGCTATTGTTCTGGCCCTTAGCTCATCTGGTGCTACAAAAATAACCGGGCCGTCAAGATATCCGACCCTATGAGACGAGACTAGCCCACGCGGGACGAACTCACCCACACAAGTCCCTGTGTATACTCAGTCTGACCCTGAACACTATTGCAAGACTCACACCTACATTATTGAAGATCACCACAACAACTACATGATTTTTGAGAGGTATCAATCAAATATTTCTTACCTTTACCATAGAAGAACTTGTGGTAGTAGTATGCTCCCAGGTCAATATGTTCAATGATGTAGCGTTTGACCTTCTCCCTGTGAATGGGCTGGTTTTCTCTGGGTACCTCCAACACAGAGACACCGGCATTGGTGCAGTGAGAGCTTAACGACGATTCAAAAGAGCAGCTTTCCCCCTGATTGTTGTAGTTGGCACTGTTGGCTCTGGAGAGGGAGATCTTCCGCTCTCCCTCACCACCAATTTCATTGCGAAAGTGTGGGCAACCCAGCACTAAGTTGTTGCTCTTCCCATCACCCTCATCAGCATCGAGGTTCTCCTTGGGATTTAAGTCCTCTCTACTGCCGAGTGGAGATTCAAACATCGGGACATTCCCGCTACTGCATCCCACCAGTCCCGCATCTGCCCCAGTCAAAAGTCCAGGCCCTATTCCACCTCCAGGCACTATACCGACTCCAGCACCAGCTGAGGCAGCTGACGCCCCAGTAGTGGTGTTCTTCCTCTGGCTCAAGTTAGCTCTGCTCGCTACTGCCTCGCTGATATTAAATAAAACGCTCTGGACATCATAATGGGCAAAGCATTTTTGGAAACTGAGTGGTCGTCTGTCATCTTCCATAGAAAGACGTAAAGCATCGCTCTCACTTTTTATGGTCCGCAACTTCCTGAATATAGATGGTTCAGACGAGTCGGACTTGAGACGCCTCATGAAAGACTTCTCTCTCTCCCGGCTGTAGAGAATAGAGTGGTCTATGTAGTCGTAGCCTGGAATGTGGACTATTTCACCCCTTGCAATCTGGGCTGCAGTCTGCAGACTTGGGGAGAGGGAAGCGTCACATCGCAGTAGCTCAGGAAAACCTAATGGGGGTATGCTACGATGGTCCATGGGTTCCACTCGGTATCCCCTGAGCATGGTGAAGAACCCTTCCCCACTTAGGCCCTGACGATCGATGGAGGATGTGCTGCCATACTCGCGATGCAATGAAGCGCCTGTGTTCGGATTGACAGCGCTCTGGTCCAGAATGTCCTCAGAGTCAATGTCACTTATCGTAACATCACTGTTGCTCCTCTGACGGATAGGGTGAAGACCCTTTAGGGGGGAGTGGCTGAGAAGGTCACTCAGTGTGTACTTATCTTCAGAGTAGTCTGCCTCCAAACAGACTGATTCCTCCTGCTCAAGAATTTCCATTGTATGTTCCTGCTGGCCATTCTGAAAAACAGGTATCATACTCTGATAGTTTGGCGAAGGTCTTCCATCCCAAACGTCCTTCCTCGGTGGCCATTCCGACACCCTGGCGCGGACTCCCATTTTAGGCATTGCTGGAGCGCCGTTTGTTTTGCTCGCTCCATCAGACTTCCCCTGCATGTTGGAGACTGGTGGACCCATGTTACCATTCAGCGCTTTGAGTTTCCTGCTGAACAGATCCTCTGATTGCATTGCGCTGGAGTATTCTTCTGGGCCTCCCACAATTCCCACAAGGTTTGTTTTGTTATCTGTCAGAGGGCTCAAAATATTCATATCCTAGAGGCAAACTGTTTGAAGAGTAGACTCTTCTTCCTCATCATGTGATTTGTTCACTGGTGCGCAGGGGAGGATTCTTGTTCCTGAGTAAATGGACCAACCATCATTGTTACTCACAGAGAGTGGATGGCACAACAACCAACACGCAGCATTTGGACGTTGAGGAGAAATGTGTACGGACTGTTGAGAGGCACAGCCAAGTCTCTCCTCTTCTCACAGCGTGTTGTCGATTTCGCACAACAGCTTGTAGATTTGGATCTATGACACAAAAAAGATAAAAGAAGTTCAGCACATTGTGAGTGGAGTTAAGATTTTAACATAATTTTTTACAGGGAAGTCAGACAGACAGAGAAGTCTATATACTGCGGTTCTCTGACTCTGGGAGCAAGCACACTCAGAGCAACATTATAAGTTTATAACATTTGATCTAGATTACCTGCACACTGTTATCTTATTCTAAAATTCTGGATAGGAAGGCAGAGAGGTGTATAATCTGCATTCCTTACAGCTAATTGGTGTATTTTACAGGAGGGCCAATTAGGTGTTTCTAATGAGATAGATCAATATCTTTGTTTAGCGGTTCAAGGCAGTGCCTGCAACATTGTACAAAATAGATTACAGCTACCTCAGGCAGATGTTCAGCATGACATTCAAATGTTTCAACATCTAATCCATCCACCCTTTGCAGCATTACAGTGCTTCTCAAAGAGAGGAAGTAGTTTTGCACTTCCCCATCTCTAAAATTCCAGTTCACCTTTTTATTTGCCATTAGTAGGGAAACCAAAAACAGCAGAGCAATGGTCACAATTACAGCTAACCACCTGATGACAAAATAAATGAAAAACCATATAATGGGCTTTCACTGCTTCAGATTAGTAAGGCAATACATACATACATTGTACCACTTCCGTCACTGTTTCTTTGCACATCATAATCCAGGTTTCATTACATTACCGTTTCCAGTCATAGAACTCCATTTACCAACTACTGGTACCGATTATATCCATGTCAAAATGGTTCGAATATATGCTACAGGTGAGATTATAACTACATGATATTGGGAATCTTTGAATCAGAACCAGACAGACATTACTGAGCCCTGTGGAAAATTATGATTAAGCCACTCAAAATCGAAATCAAGATGATTCAAGATGAGGAAAAGTGTAGTTGAGTGATAAATAAATAGACATGATCAACAACCCTAATGGATAGCCTCAACACAGATTTTTGCGATTTCATGTCTGTAGTTTCAATGTCCTTAATGTTGTTGGAAACTGGCAAATGAAATCTCTGTAGGCACATATATACTGGTACTTGATAAATAACTGGAAAGACATATCATCTGATGGTTTCTGTTTCTGTTCTGCTCCTTCAGAACAGCCACCACTGAATTCAGTTCATTCATCTCTGACACAATGTTAACAAAAGACCAATACTGAACATAATAAGCAATGCTGTATTGTGCTGCTTGGTACACACGTATGCTTGGTACACAGTAAATAGCCACTGAATGCACTCCATCAGGAACGATTGCCATTATGTTAAAGCAAGCATCCACAATCTGCTCATTCACCTGGGCGATGCAAATAAACAGGCAGCTCTTCATGACAAAAGGCTGAAATCAGCAGTTACACAAATTAACCTGGACTGCTGAGGACAAGAGGAGAGAGAGTGGGACATTGGTGGGCTTTTGTCCTTGAAAAGTAGTTTGTTCCCCCAAGGGAATTATAGATGTCAGACACACAAAAGCAGCGCGTGGTTTCCATTTATATCGAGGATAACGTCCCTGCAGATCAAGCACATGTAGCCGTTTGTTACAGAGGCACGGGGACATACAGCGGTTCCACCACTGCAATTTCAGGTGGGCAATTTTATTTGGGCAGATGTGAATGGTACAACCTGTAACGAACAAGCAACCCCAGGCAGGTTCGTGTCATCCCATGATTTTAGGCGTGTAAAAGGTCCAGTGGGGTTGCGAGGTGTTATGCCCGATTCGCCTGACTGCACAGATCTCCACAGCAGCAGCCAGACTTCTGCATGCAAGATCAAACACTGTGCTGCAATTGAGACTAGGAGCCTTTCACTGACCTAAATAGCTTTTTCTTGTTCTTCAGGGCTGCAGGTCTGCCTGCCTCATTTCTTTTAGTACAGCAATCACCATCAACATCAGAGGAGAGATTGTGGGCTTTTCAGAGATCTATAGAGAATTTGTACTGAACATGACTGAGGAGGCACGAGTGTTCTAAACTGCATTGATTTTGCGTCATGCCTGTCAATTGGCCGCTGCAACTGGCACATGACTGCACGAGACATCTGCAATATACCATATACAGGTCATTTACTATTAAGGATAAGAGGCTTGTTTTGCATCAAACTCAAAGCCATTATGAAAAACAAGATAGTCAGATTGCACCAGGTATATGCAATGGTTTAGAGCACTTAAACTATAATAACCGGACTTAAAACAACACAAGATTCTGGTTGGAGATGGTAAAACCGAAAATAACTAATGTTGTTGTAACTAAATACTGCAATAACCGATTCTTTTCCCCTTATTACAAGTTCATTAGATTTCATTCGTAGGTTTTCAAACATAGAGTGGTTTCATTGTGAAAATGGTTTGCTGGACATGTCATTCAGTGTCACTGTATTTACAATGTAACTTAGAACACACAGCAAGGCATTGTATCTTATCATGTGAATGCATAATGTAGCAGCTGTAGCATCTGTCATACCATTGAAATATCTGACTGGCCGCAGCAAAATGAAAAAAATGAGAAACGCTATTTGAATACAAACCACTCTATGATCAAAAACAGTTGTGATGTCACTTTGCGAAATATGGTTTTATCATGTCTTAGACTATCCGCTTAGAAAATGAACGACAAAGTCACACTCTGATATTTACTGTAGAAATAACTATCATAAATTGAAAACTGCAAAAACACATATGGGAACACCTTCACTGCCCCTATCAAGCGTACACACACACACACGCACACGCACACACAAACTTGACTTCTTCTAGGTTTCTCTTTCGACTGACTTCATCTTTCTGAATTTACGATCCACTGAGAAGTGGCTAGATTCTACATGTTTTCCTTCCCCTTAGCTGGATTCTATACCCTTAGTCCACTGTGACCGTGGCCCCCTACACCTACAAAATGCACACCTGGTGGCTCGAGGAGAGGAGACCTGCTGCTTCTGAGATGTCTCTTATTTTTTCCCTTCAGAAGTTAAATTTTCCAATTAAATTAATTGCAAAAAGCAGAATAATATAATTAATTGTCATGCACTGTATAATAACACAGTAGAAAATGAACTTAGACTTAACTGATAAACTGCATATAATGCGTGGCAACTTTGTGTCCTCAATGCAACCATCATTATCTGCGGTTATCAGTTCTTTTCCCGGGTATAGGTGAATTTGCAGCACATTGATCTCTTACTGTTCAAATCATTGGTAATCCATCTTGGATCTGTTTTTCAAGATTGAGGTGGCAGATTGGTGACCAACACCCACATGTCAAACTATCACTCAACCACTGTTTTCTCACATCCACAATTAGAGCAACACCTAAATGCTTTCACAACAAAATGTGCCACCTGTGCAAACACCATTATCAGTAGGCGCTCAAACAGAAGCTTTTATGGATGACTGAGAACAAAGCAACAGATGCACTGTAATCTTAATGCACGACAACAAACAACACTGACTTTTAACAGCGCTTAGCAGCTAGATAAACACTTGGAATGAAACCCGGAGAACTCAAAGAAGTTTTTCAACCCTGACAAAAAAGTCTGAATCATGTCTTGTGTCAAAATTGAAAATGATCTTATCATAAGAAGGCAGGTTCTGTTTCTAAACCTCTCATTCACAAATCATTGGCAAGTCAAACAATTCATGATTTCTTTCTCAACAATGGTGAATTTGCAGTCCTAAAAAAAAGTGTGTGAAGGAGGATCCAGATCTGTTTATATTCATTGTCACTGTTAGTGTTCCTACCGGAGATTGCAGAGGGGTGAGTTACCCTTCATTTCATGCTGTGACAGGAAAAGATAAACCAGTGGACATGGTGGTCTCTGTTCCCCCTCCTCTCCTCCTACAGGGGTACTTTCTCCCGCAGCAGTGATTAATGGACTCGGTTGTACCATGTCTGCTTCCATCCACCACCCCTCCCCCACACACATACACCATCTCCCGACGCAGAGAGCCACGGGCGACGTGGTCAGCAGAATCCATCTTCTGTTTGACCTGAAGGAGGCTGGTCTGTTTCCTGCCTTTGTGGTTGTTACCACCAACGGAGGCCGCAGCAGATGGGAGGTGGGTAGTCTACTTTACGAACAGCCCATCATTACTCTAGAAATGCAACACCATTACGGGTATTTAAGACACAAGAACGGGCGAGCTGGGCGTTGGGATGCAGAAGGAAAGATGGATAGAGAGGCCTAATTACAGTAATGAACTCATTTTCTGTCTCTCATGTCGGAGCTGCTTGTCTTTCATCTTGCTTCATCCAGAGACAAGTAGCCAAGAGATTCTGCCACGTCTTAAAATAATCCTCTGAAATTGAGGCCCGATTAGAGGCCTGGGATTTATTAATATGCTGTCAGAAATCTGAACATGTTCTGCTAAAATGACCTGTTTGGGATGGTACCGCATTCATCTCAGGGTGATGGACACAACAGGACACGCAGCAAGATGTTTGCAAGACTTGACAGGCACATAGCACCAAATGAATTCCCACCCCACTCTCATGACCAAAATTCTCACTGCCAGTGAGGAGGGAAAGTCTGCTGGACAAAGCTGTGAACGGGTCTTTTCATTGGCGAGTTTGTTGCTTCCTCCTACGAAGATGTAAAGCAAATTAAATCATGGAGCTGGCCTATTATGCAGAGCATTGCCACATTAACACTGCAGTTCTATCCTAATGGCATTTACAGAGCCCAGCAACTGCTAATCCACTTAAAACTAACAGCAGATAAAATAATTAAGCACCATTGCCCAAAAAGCAGTGTTTGCCATTTGTGGCGGTGAAAAAAAATTGTATAGATGAATGCACCAGCCTTTGTATTGCCATCTGGGTGTCTGGTGGCGGGTCGCAGTTGTCACATGATGCCACACATACATTTACCACAGCTGAATTCCAAAACAAAGACAACCAGACCTGTAGCAGCAAAGTGGTTTGAGCTAATAATGGAGAGGTAAGAAATGATTTACAGGCAGCATAAGGTGGAAATAGCAGGGGTATTCAGTGAAGGAATAACAAGGAAACTGGATACTGGAACAAAATGTGAAACGCTTTTCCAACTACTAGACACCATTGAGTGACTGCGGACAAAAGTGTATTTGCAGGGGTGCCTCTGATTGTGCAACAATTTGTCAAAGTTCTACATGTTGTGATGTGTTCAAAACATCGATGGGGTCATTGTGTTGGTTCACATGCAAGATAATATTGCTGTTATCTCGACTACGGCAACAAACAATGCAACATCTTGAACCCTCATTTAATATATAGTATACTGTACATTCAGTCTGGAATTGTTGTATCTTGACAGTATACACAAATGCACATACACAATATATGCTCATGTGTATCATAGCATAGGTCTGTCATTTAATTCATGAAGGGTCAGATTGTATTGATTATACTCTGTCAGATTTTTTTAATTTTCTTGTTTTTTGCCTGAACTGCCCACTACAAAGGAAAATTGAGGTAACTCCTGTTTTGTCTGCAGTGCAGAGCCATCTTAGATATTTAGGTCAGCCTCAGTGTGTGCTTCTAAAACCACTGGCATGGCTAACGGATCAACACATTAAAAGTCAAACAAAGCCCACACCCCTTGGAATGAGGCAATTATATTCAAAGCATGCATTTCAATTTTTTCCACATTCCTTTCAAGAGGGTGGTGTCCATGATATTGTCCAGCCTGCTGCACCCCGGGTCAGAGTCAAACATGTTTATTTAGCCCCAACTGGGCTTGCTGGCAACCCCGAACCCTGAGGGTGAACACAAGCCTGTGATTATGGTCAATTATCTTTGATAAAGCTTTGTGTAATTGAGCTATATTAACGCTGCTCTGTTTTAGGCGAGCAGGAAGTAGTAGCTGGCCTCATCCCCAAGACGCCTCGACCTCCAGAACCTACGCCAAGCCTTGATGCAGTCATTTTCTCCTCCCTCAGCCAGACTAAATTAGGGTCCAACGCAGGTTAGAGGCCAAGATGATTACACCAATTTTCCACCTCATGGACTTCATCATATAGCGAGTCAGGGAGCATTTCTCTGCCTTTGTGGAATGGACAGATATTTTTCACAGTCTCAGATTTTCTGAGATTTGTTCATTCTATGCGACCTGAGTATTTCTAAACTCGGTAACCAGAGATTTGTGATGTCCCATGAGGCTTTTTATTACCACAGAAGAAGGAGATCAGGCTACCTGGCAGCAGGACTGTTAATCCTTCTCAATGATATCTCAATAAACTGCAATAAAATCAACGAAGCACATTTTGTCTCACTTTCATCTTATATGCGATACAATTTTCTTTGCACACAGCATTAGTGTTTCAGCCCGCAAGCTGATTGAGAACGAGGTAGGAGCTCCTTTTTTTCGATCTTCTATAGTCAGCATCTGTTCCGATCTGGTTTCAGGCATGGGGGTTGTGAGGTATAGTGTGTATGATGTGCTTGGGGGAGCAGATACTGAACTCATCATACTTGGAGTCGATGGAGGAGGGGCACAGGGTTACGTGAGCACAACCAGACACGGACATCTCCAATCTAATGAGTACACATTTGTTTCTGCTTTGCTGTAGCAAGTTCTTCAGTTGACAGGGTTACAGCAAGGAAAAATAAAGGGCCAAGGGGAGAAGGGAAAAGAGATGCAACTAGGAGGGGCAAGGCAGAAGGAGAGATTTGCCAAACGTTGCTCAAAGAGATTCAAGCAATTAGACTACAGACCCAATTAATTGGGTGATCTTATTCTCAAGAGTTCATTACTGGGGCCTGGGAAAACAGGTTTACCATCCTCTCTGCGCCTCCTCAGCCATAAAGGGATCTTGTAAAAGTGTGTGTGTCTGTGCAAGTGTGTGTGCGCGTGTGTGACAGAGAGAGAGAGCAAGGACCAAGAAAACTAAATGCACTATTCACTCTCCTCCCCTTTCATCTGCCTGTCCCACAACTCTGGCACTCAATGGGGAGGAATCTCCCACCAGCTGATACTCAAATTAGCACTGATGCTAAAGCTCCTCCATCAATGAATAAAAACTGGCCCCCTTTCGAGTACACAACTACAACTCAACCCAATCATCTAACTCCACCCCCCTCCTATTGTGGTCAGGCCACCAGCTGAACACCCCGATGTGCGAATACTGCCTGCGGGGAGAAATGCTGAGATTTTAATGGCCAGTGTGAATGAAGGGTCGCACCCTCAGTGGGAGGCAAGGAAACCAACGAAATGAGTTCCAGCCTCCTGCCTCATGAATCCCGATATGAAGAGGCATACAGTTCACCAATGAACGACCGTGTTAATGCGGTTTGATGAGATTAAATATGAAAAAATATTTTCTTAAGTTTTGTTAGCCAACATTACCAATGTAGAACAGATCTTAATAACACTTCACACCTCCCTGATGACAGATGTGACAGTATATCATGTAAACTGTAGGTGCAACACCAAAAAAAAAGGGGAATAAAACATTCACACAAAAACTGATTGACATTTTTAAGCATGGCTATGATTCCAACTTCAGTGGAATTGCTTAAATCCAAATCAAGAGTCTCACAACCGTCAGCCCAAGCTTCTTAACCTCAATTTGAGGACTATCCTCGTTAAATCTTAACCCCTTCTCTCTCACAGTCCCTTTCAATCTTTTACAGCACATCTGTCATCCTCCTGTCTCGCTCTGTCTCTCTTCTTCATCCTCATACTCCTCCCTGACCCTGCCCCCCCCTCCACTCCCCCAGTGTCCTATGAGAACTCTGCCTTTCAGAGGTAAAATCTTCCGGCGATTGCACAGGAGTGTTATGTCAACCTCACTGACCAATCTGACATGATCTAATTTGCCTTGTGTAACCCAGTCTCTTTTTCTCTCACTATGACACACAAACGCACTCATCCACTTAAAACACCCAGTTGAGACCAACACCAATCTTGAGCATGGCAGCTGCTGACGAGACATCAAGAATGGCAAAAGAAAAAAAAAAAGCACAATGGAGAGTTAACTGAGAATAGTCAGTGAATGAGTGTTGAGACTTGTGTTGAACATCGTCAACCACAGCATGAGATATGAGGACAACTACACGTGTTTTGTTTGCATTTCCGTGAAATTACACAACAGAAGAACAATCAGTGGTCGAAAAAAGGAGGTCATGCAGTAGCACAGACTAAATGTTTTAACATTATCTCAGAGGGCACAGTGTGCACAGTGAGGAACTCTCACATTTACTGATACTAATGTGGTCCGCTCAGATTCATAGAACCTGCTGCTGCTGACATTACGACCCCTTTCTCTATCTGTCAGGAAAAAAGTCTTTTCTCATCACTCTGATGAACTGATAAAATCAAACAGGAAAGTAAACTGAATTGCGATGACGATGACTGGTGAATGATTTGGTAAGGAGAAAAAATCTTGCTGAGATAAGCAGTTGTGCACATACCATGAGCCCGATCTTAAAACTGATTTCGTTTTGATTAAAAGCTTCATTTGTGATTAAAACTGACCTGGATTTTTTTTTAAATGTAATCAGGCAGGTATGCCACACATTGTGTCCATTTTGCCAAAATGGAGCTACTAACTAGACTGCAACTCTAGACTGCACCTCGAGCTGCATAATAGGTCCTGATCTGGATTGGTTTATCACCAGTTGAGGTGGATTAAGCCCAAGGTCACTGACCTTTCAGAGCCATCGCCCCACACCTTGTCTGTCAACAGTCATGTTGTAGGCCATAAACTCTAACAAAAGACTATTGTTTACTTTGTTGTGTACTCTGTGGTTATCTGTAGTGGACATCTTATCATCTCGGTGGATAATAGGAGGTTTAAAATCAAAGTATGACGTTACCATGCCTTGAATTACATCTGGAATGTGCTTGCCTGCCCAGTCTCCAGCTACAGAGTCTGACTTGCTGTAATTTAGCTCAAGTATTTAACCAGAACTGCATATGGCAAATTCCTCTCGTTCCATGCACACATTCAAATCTCATAATATCAACCATATGCTCCATGACAGGCAAAGTAACAGGTTTCTCTGAGGTGGCTTGAAGTGCCAAAAGTGTGTTTTGGAGGAAACTGGAGGTAAAGATAGCATAGAGTGGAGATAAAATCCAATAATGAACATACAGAAACGCACAGGATGATTTAACATACAATATATGACCGAGTGACTGGAAACATTATTAAATCAAAGACACAGCTGCGTTTTTCATAATTACAAAGCAATACATTTGTGTGTCCTTTACTTTGGATTTGTTTTTCCATTTCATGTCATTTTAATTTAAAGTGCTGTGTTGTTCCATGCCTTTCTACTGAAGTACCACTAAATGGGATTTGAACATGATAAAACAGGTTGTGCTTTTCCATCATGCCAAGCCATTTGTAAGTGTCTCAACAGCAAAGTAATTTTCCTAAATCTGCTACAGTATGTCTAAATTCATATGCCAGACTTAGCATTAAGGTGACAGCTTTTGATAAAGGGAAACTACCACTGTGGCACTGTAATGACAATATTAGCGTGCCAAGATTATTGCAATTACTAATGTTAATTCATCAAGAGAAGCTGAACCACAGTGTTCAAGGCAGACTCAAATAATCAGCCTGACAGGGTGAACTGCTTCGTTATACAGAGAAGTTAGTGTGACATGGGCGCTAGCTGAAGCTATTCTCCTAAGTTAGAGCATGCCTCTAGTTGCGTCAAGAACCTCGGCAACGGTTGGACAGGCTGCAGGTACTGCAGGAGGTAGGCGGACCTCCTTTTGGCTCCACTGAGAGTGGGAGTCTCCTACCAACCACCTCTGCCAGCTGGCAACCTGCCCAACTCCTGCCAGGCAGCACACTGCCATTGTCCTTTAGTTGTTTCAGGGTGATCTGAGAATTAAAATAGATGGGACAACAGCTTTTCCCTATGTTTCTGTTTATTCACATGAGAACAAAGGACAACACCACAAAGGTAAACAAGAGTTCTGCTCTGCCCCCATCTCAATGATTTAAATGGCATGGTAATGTGGTGAAGGGAGGTCCACTTCTCCTACAAAATGAACGCATAGTGACTAACAGAACTGTGGAAATGTTTATAATTGAAAGTTAAACTTGTACTATTATACACTGCCAAACACATGGACTGGGCCCTTGCCACTCTAACCACATTTATATTTTCAGAAAACATTATGTGACTGGAGGCATTAGCACCACACCCACGATATGTAACCAGAGTTTTGGATGTCATTCTCATAGGCTGTGCGGGTCTCAGACTAAAGCTTCTGTATGTTCCCAACAGAAGGAGATCATGTTCCTTCTTGGCTGCTCCAGCGAAGCCCCACTAACAGGGAGTGCTGTGCAGTGGCCCCTCTCCAAAAGGACCATCTGTCCCCCCGAACTGGGCCTAGCCACACCGGCCTTCGTTTCTAAGGGGAGACAGAGGGGGGACAGGCAGGGTTGATGTGGCCCAGCGGGCCTCCTACATAAACCACCACCTACTTCCATCAGCGACACATCCCCCCTCCGCCACTTCCCAGCAGCCTGCTGCTCACCCGACTACCTCCATAGCAATGACAGGCTGTCAGCGGAGTGCCATCTCTCACACAAGGAGAGAAATAGGCGGGGAGCGAGAGCGGCCCCTCCACTCAATAATCTTGGTAGAGAAGCGAATATTTCAAATGGAAAGTTTAAAAAATTACGCTTTCTCCCGCCACTCTGGACTGACCTTAGTCTTCCACTTAGGTCAGTCAGAGTCCACGCTGACACATTATCGCCGAGGAACCGGGGTGCAGAGGTACGTAAGCAGAGCTGCGCGATACTGTTCAGATGGATAAGCAACACTTTGACACACAAACACGTTCACAAACACACCCGCATCATTCCAGTAACCACACTTATCCAGGCTGACTGAACAAACATCCGACCAAGCAAACATCCTTGAGCCTATCAGATCACCTCCAGCGCATCTCTCCTCACCTCTTTGTCAGCATTTGTTTATTTTCATACTTGTTTCGGCATAAAAGACACAGTGTGGTCATCTGGGAGGCAGAATAAAGTTAAGTGAATCTAAAGGACGTGATAACCATAAGAAGAAAGTCTTTGCTATTCATTTCATAGAACTGTCGGTTCACCTGGTTGAGCGACAAACATGACAATGAAACCGCTTGCGTCAAAACAGTGTCCAATCAGAGGCAATCATAAAAGCCTGGTGGTGCAATTCATCAAATATGAATGGACCTTAAGTGCTGCATTTCATAAGAAGAACCACGTATATTATTCAAAATGTTTGATTTAGAAATAACATGTGCAACATGGCTCCACAACCAAATCCAGTTGAGGGAATCAACTGAGTCTTCGCATCGTTTCATGGTTCAATTCCAAGCTGGTGCGACAGAGATGCCGTAGTGCCCTTGAGCACAAAACTGCATCATCTGCTATTACAAATATCAGTTTGTGAGTGGGTCGATGTTAAGTTGTTATGAGGTAATCTGATAAAAAAAATACAATATCTGCAACATAAATTGCTATCAAAAATGACCAAAACTTGGCCATGGTATATGCTGACAAGGCAAGATATCAACAAATACTGGGTTTTGTCATCTCATCATGTTTAAGAGGATTGTATAAAGACTGATGGTTGACTAATGGAATCACGCTGTAATTACTTGATTAATACAGTAAAAAATCTATGGCTTAACGATTTACGGAACTAGTCGATAGTGACTGCCCATGAATAAAACACAGACATGTGATCACAAATAGCCAGGCTTACCTGATTAAGAGTCCATTTCTCATCAAGCCCATAAATCCAACAGAAAACCCAATGCCCCTCGAAGCCGGAGCTGTAATGAGCCCACCATCAAGATGCTATCCGAAGGCATTAAATCCATCAGCCACTTGTTGAGCCAAAAAACACACAAAGGAGACAGAAATCTGCCGCGCTACCTCCTCTACCAGACTAAAGGCTGAAAAACAAACAACAATACAGCAAGGCCCTGAGTCTAAGCCTTAACACAATGACAAGTTTGGAGACAAAACAGGGAAGGGATGATAGGAAGTAGAGAGAGACGGGCCAAGCACGCATTGGGGAGTCAATTTAGCAAAATGCATACAGCTGCTCCCTTAATGCAAGCAGCCCTGTCCCTCCCCCAGTGACAAAGCCACCAACAGCTGAATGCGACTGCAGCATTAGCATATGTAAGGAGAAAGTAGGTGGCACTGCTGGGTGGGTAGGGATGGGGGGGTCTGCTGGTTATCAAGGGTGGAGGGGACCATGACATTCACAGCTTCTCTAGCTGACAGGAAGGGGAAGAAAAAGGGGGAGAGGGGCTATTGTTCCCGGGAAAAGATGTCCTGGTCACCCCGTGACCTTCCAGGTTCTATGTGATGGCTGACATTTGCAACGGCTGGAACAGCGGGAGATGGAGGAATCCACTTGTGCTTTTCCCTTCCCGAGGCCTGCAGACCGGTACAAAGGTCCCTCTGACAAACCAAACTAGCAACCATGACCGCCTTAAACATACGGAGATAAGAGGAGAATGACAAGGGCAGAGAGGGGAATTGCCGCTCTTTCAAAACTGATAATCCCTCTGTCCACATGCCATATGCTGAGGCTGCATATTTTTACCTTCAGCGAAGGATGGGGCAGTGGAAGGGAGAGGCGGTGATGCTCTGAGGGAGAGAATATGAAAGAATGAAAAAACAAATTCAGCTCTGCACGACTTGGCTCTGTGCTGCTCCACTACAAACAGATGTGCGTGTGTGTAACATGGAGGTCAGAGAAACAAACTTGGGCTTTAACATCAAATTCCAACGAACGAGGCCCCGCCAGTTTGAATGCGTGCATATATATAAGGGCGGAAACGTTAACAAAAGAGCAAGTCTGTGAAGTGATGGACTTGCGGTCATTCTTGTAATGGGGAATGTGTTGTGGAACACAATTAAGTTTGACTAAAGCTTAATAAAACAACGCTTAAATGTTGTCGCTCTAACTGTTTCCTCATGAGCTTTGGCTTTGCTTTGGCTGTCTCTGCTTGGAGGTGGGAGCATGTTAATAGTAGGAAATGACACACTTTAATCAAGCTGAGTGAATGGCAGCAAGTATAGGCCTTTGTGCCACGTTCTGCTTTGATCCGGCCTCTGCGAGCTGCTTCTCAGCTTTGATTTTAGTTGGAGGGAGAGAAAGAGTTTTATTTGAAGAGTGGGAAACCCCAGGAGGTAACACTTAAAGACTTCTTGTCACTGCATCCCAGCAAACAGACAAACTATTCATCAGCCTACACATGTGCAGCGAGACCTTTTTTCCCCCGCAAACACTGCTCGTTTCCACATGGACGACAGGGCCTGATGGGTAATTTACATACCAAGGCTAGTCATTACACAAACGGATACACATGCAGAATAACCCACATTCAAAAACACTAAAACAACAAATCTGACATCTCATCTTTCAGTGCGAGGACAAAGAGTAAAAGAAAGCAAAAACAAACAGTTTGGTTTCAAAAACATGAAATGAAATCTGTTACAGACACGCAAATACCTTATTTTGATGGTCAGATTACTATGGATAAAATGCATTGTGCTGAAATTGCATCAAGGACTTCTCAAATCAATTTTCAGAGTCCTGCTATCATATGTAAATAACAAATTGCCGAGGAATAATGCCAAAATAGTCCCAACCAAACCCAAAACCCCAAGCCACAGGTTTGGCTTAGGCCAGTATGCCCTCAAGTTGACCGTTTTAAATTGATCATGGCCTGACCAATTAGGGCCATTTGGTGCCAAATCTAGAACGGTCAGTTTTCAGTTTAGTATACTTTTCAATCCAAGGCTGACTAACTGCGGTGGGGACCAGCCCTCTTCAGTTATGAGCCCATCCCTGATTCTCCTCCCAGACAAAGTACCTCATCAATCGTTTAATGAATTAGGGGAAGATGGATAGGGAAAATAAAGAGGGGGAATCTGCTGAGTAAAAGGAAGGAAATCCCAGGGAGATGAAAAGTGAATGTGCCAAATAAAAGGTTAGATGACTAATCAGAAAAAATGTAAATTAAGATGTAACTGGGGAGTTCCCAGAAACTCTGTGGAACGCCTTCAGCAGCATTTAACTATTTTCATAACCGTAACAGAAACATTTCAATATTCAGCCACTGATTTGCAGTCCAATAAGGAATAATAAGTCATTACATCTACAAGACGAATTCTCTTAGATTTTCCTTTGTAACTGTGCATCAGTAAGAATGTTCATCCACAGGTTGGATTAAGTGTAGTGTCTTTGACTTGTTAAACGCATATATCCATCTGGCTATTTCAAAGATACATTCTTTGTCTATAAATTCACAGAAATAAATGAACAACGTCATGAAATCCTCCACAAGATTCAAGATTCAACATTTACACATTACCAGTACATCGCAGCCTCTCAGTTAGAACGGGGTGCCTGTGGTCTCTTTCTTTCTTTGATTCTTAACAAGTTTGGCATAGATTATACCCCTTTCACACTACACATTACTGTCATTAAATTTAGTCCTCAGTGATCAAATTTGACAAGGCTCTCTACTGTAGTTTAAGCTTTACTATATTTAGCCAATCTGTTATTATAAATTCCACAGTTTGCATTCAAATTTAGTAGGAAAAATGTCTCATTGACGTTATGTTTTGCAGAGGGTTTGAATAACTAATACTACCGCAACAATGTTCCGATTAATCAGAACTCTGATTAAGTCCATTAGACTTAGTAATGACCATTTTAGTCTGTGACATAATATTTCACTGGGAGAAATGAGAAATCCAAGAGGCCAAGGTCATTACCTAAATCATCGAGACAAAAATTGGTTCTCTGATTTTCCAAAAGGTAACTTCTGTGGTTCTTGACATTTGGTGTGCGCTATGGGAAAACCAGGAAAATTACAAAACACTGTGCAATCGCGTGGAAGCCATTGAGCCTTGCTTTGTAATTACAGCTCTAAACAGGTTAAGGCAGTAGAATGCGGTGGGGAACAAAGGCTTGCCTGATTGCTTCCACCAGGAGACATTTAATAATCTGCGGAGAAGGCAAACACCTGCGTCTGATGTGACTGCTAAACTCTACACCCTTTCGTGCAGGTGTGATCGTAGTGAAGTATTTGATGTATTTCGGTCTGGTATTTTTGGGGGTGTTGATAGAGGGATGTTGCGGTGGATTGAGTTTTATCCCTGGTTATTCCCGGCCATTTTGGGAAATGGCCTTCTCCTCCTGCGGAGAGGGAGGGACAGGCGGCAGCTGGCCAGCCGTAGGAAAACACAGCCACCCTGAATGTCACTTGTGCCTCGCCACTCTCGCCGTCTCTCTCACTCTACCTGTTTCTCCTCCTCTCAGTTAGGTCAGTGTCAGTTGTCTGCAATCATCAGAGAGCAGGAGGTTGAGCCTTCCATGCCACTCCATCTCCGCCACAGAGGAGGAATAAAGAAAGAATGAAAGGGGGGGGTAGCGGGCTTGTGAGGTGAGGGGGTGGAGAGTAAACACTGGCATTGGCATCCTTGCATGGTTGTTGCTAGGCAACTTTTTCTGCATATGACAGCCATGAGTGACGGAGGACCTCCCTTCAGAACAAAGACAGCTGAGGGAGGGAAAACCGTGAGTGCGGGAAGTGAGCTTGCAAACCAGGGACGCCATTGGCTCTGCCATCAAAGCAACGCAGAGTAACTCAGACCGCAAAAAATATTCAAGGATACTGCTTAAAACGCACCCCTGTGTCATCTCTGTTCATACTATGAAAATTGGTGGAATCTGCATTACAATTGGAGATTATCAATTTGCCTCTTTATTAAATCGTTTATCATATTTGATGGCTAATTTCACGCAGACCTCATAGAAAATCACCACTTAATGCGGCTCCCCAGTCCAAGCAGACTTCAGAAGTCCGCCTCTGGCGCTGCGTGATGGCGCTATTGCTGTGTTAGCACATTGTTCCATATATTGACTGCACCATAGGGCATCGGGCAAGGAAAGCAGTGAGTGGTTGGACACCCAGATTGCTCCCTATGGTGCAACTACTGCCTGTCATACCAGAGCAGCCCAGCTATACAAATGGTTAAGCCGGTTGCACTGCGAGCTCAATAACAGAGATGAGGTGACAAAAATGAAGCCCTAATGTCGCTCTTGATTTGTGCCACTGTGAATTGTAGGCGATATTATTCAGTCTTGATAAACAGTTGCAATAAAAACAGCTCTCAGCAGCATAATAACATATTTTTACTATCTGGGAGTTGATTTGAGCTGGACTCACGTTTTCATCTACAGTGAATTGGACCGAGGTTCACCTGCAGCAGAATGACACGGGCAGCAGGAGCAGTAGAAAAGCTTTCAGACACCAGACAGGACAGATGTCAGTAGTTTGCTTATTCAAGTACGGCACATACTTCTCCATTAACTACAACCATATGATTAACATCTGTAGGAACTGAAGCAGAAGGTTAGTAATACCACCACATCCTACGAAACCACAAGTTGGCAAAAGCAAATAGTTCAATGTCTGCATTGTTGGATGTAGCACAGGTGAAATTCTTTTATCTTTTCGGATAAATAAAGAGCAGTTTGTGATGACTGTGGGGCTAAAAGAAGCCAGTGCAGAAGGAAGAATGGGCAGCCAGAAAGTTGCGTTCAAA
The DNA here is from genome assembly GCA_900312935.1 of Carapus acus. Classification (NCBI taxonomy): domain Eukaryota; kingdom Metazoa; phylum Chordata; class Actinopteri; order Ophidiiformes; family Carapidae; genus Carapus; species Carapus acus. The sequence continues at coordinate 34,278 of OMPJ01038880.1, read as the reverse complement.
AGGAAATCTGGCAGTTTGGACAGTGATGTGTGCCAGACGAGGGATACTGCAAAAAAAAAAAAAAATCTGTTTTGCAGGAACGGTCATGAGGTAAGCCGACATTAGAAACCGCTATTGTTAACAGCAGAGAGGGACGGGGCAGGTCTTTCAGATGTCCACAGAAGACATTAGCACAGCACATAATTAGGCAGTACAGCAAGAGCTTGACGAAAAAGTAGGATGAGGGGATAGCAACACTGGAATACTGTGGTGCTCCACTGAAGGTCAGAGCAAGAACATGGACACAAAGACTCAGACCACTCACAATAGCGTGAAACTGGTTTTTCAAAATGAGCACTGTGGCCATCAGAGCAGATGCACCAATACAGCAAATTCTTCCTGTAATTAATGGAGATCTCCAAAGGGAACCGTCTGATTAAGTGAAAACTGTTCTTATTCTCCACAGATTAGGTTTCCAGGACTCAGCAGGATATAGCTCCGACACAATTCCAGAGAACTGGGAGGCTTTGGTTTGTCATGCAGCTGGCATCTTTTTCTTCACGGAGTCACTTTCAAAGCTTTCCAACAAGTGGCATCAAAAACATCTGTTCTGGGGCAGCCACCCACATGAGAGATCGGCTGGTCCTTGGATGGTGGTCAGCAGATGTAAGCAGAAAAAAAAAAAGGCATGACATGCAAATATGTATTTCAAATCCCAGACAGCCAGGCCAGACGGTTAGACAACAAGGAGAGGAAAAGAGGAAGAGAGGGGCATAAAAAGGGAAGTGAAAGGGGAAGGGAAAGAGAAAATGAGGAGGTAAGAGGATGATCGAGGTTTTAGAGAGACCAAACCGAACTTGACCTCCATGTAGTTCTAGTTGCGTTAATGGAGAAAGAACCTAGCGATGAGTGATTAAGTATTGGTAGCTGCCGCAGCCTGGGTGTTCGAGGTGGCCTCAATGAGCACTCTGCATATTCGCAGGCGAGTAAAACATTGAGCATCATTATGGGAAGTGTGCTTAAGTAGTGTCCTCGGGCGCATAAAGAAACTGCTGGTGGGGGAAGAGTGGATGGAGGGAGGAGGGGGAAACGGTCAGAGCTATTTCCATTCCCTCAGCCCGTTTATGGAAACATTACGGGCGCGAGGTTCACTTCACACAGAGGGACGGAGGGATGTGGGGAGAGTGCCACAGAGAAGTGCAAAAGGAGGGAGAGAAAGAGAACTGGAAGGAGGCGATACAGAAATGCTGCTTTTATCTTTTTCTGCCAGAAAAGACCCAACTCTGTGTGTGTCCTTCATTGTGTAATTCTCCCTCTGGCAAAGGCCACAAAAGCCTCCATTTATCTATCCTGAGCATCTCGCCTTATTGAGAAAATCTCCTGAAAGGCTAGCAGCTATCACGTGTGCCATGGTGACATGCCTTTTCCCTTGTTAACACCTCAGTCTTGCAGCCAGAGTGTGCCCGGCACAATCTCCGACCAAGTGAGGGATTTCTCCCGCCATCAAATGGGAAGAAAGAAGTAGTACATCTGCGCTATATATTTGCATTTCTTTGGTTGGGATCACAATGCGGCACTTGACTCGATGGAAAGCGAACGTTCTCACTCAGGCGTGAGAAACCCACCCCGTCAATGAGGCCTTTTTTTTCCACTCTTTGGTTTCTTTACGCGGGGTAACAGCACATCATACGGAGCAGCTTGCAACAAAACACAATCTGTCAACTGGAGACAGAGCGCACTAGTGCATTACCAATTCTCTCTCATCAGCCACTATTTACACAGTGTTCTTAGGAATACAAATGGACCCGTGTGCAATTTTAGGACATTGCAATGCGGGCTATTCAGCAATCTGCAGCTCTAATTGCAGAGTGAGGGGAATTTTCTACGTCTTTAACATTGAGGCACAACAGCTGCAGTTGGCGCGGCATGTGGTGGGTGTGTAAAAAAGAGGTGTGGCGGCTAAGAGGGTGTCAAAGCCCAACCTCCGACCAAGAACTACCCTCACACACACGTAAGGACACCCTGCTCCCGCTCGCATGCGTGTTTTGGCACAGCGGGTTGGCCTTGCTCCGATTAAAACATTAACGACATAGCTAGGCAACCAAAGATTTACACGGGGGCTCTCCTGAGTGTCACTCATCAGCGTTTCACTGATCTCTTTGATTTAGGGAGAGGACAGCTGCCAAGCCCTCTAAACAAACCACTTGCATGTATAGACACACGCATGAGGCATTCCGCCAGTCATGTCGACAATAACTCATTGTTCTCCATATTTCAGTCCCATCTTCACCTGCCCAAGATGTCTTCCGCGCAAACATTAGCAGAAAAAAAATGGAGGATGAAATGGTGACACTCCAGTCTGGTCTCCCCCTCCACTACTACCTCACCATACCCTTTGCAAAAATTGATAAAAAAAAACTGTCCAGGAAGATAAGTGCGGATGAATTCATCCCCCTCCCACCCACCAGGAGCCAAGTGCACTGATCCGAGCTGACGTGAGGCCCCAAGTGATAGAGTCACCTCTGACCTTCAGATATACGCTGGGCCAACGATCTGATGAGGTATTCTTATGAGGGGGATCGGGCACAAAGAATTGGGAATGGGGGGATGGTGCAACCCTCCCAACAGTCACTACATTTCCTCACCAGTAAAGCACGTGGAAGTCTACGTCCATTGATATTTATGCGATTTGGCGCATGAAGAAGAGAGCTGAAGTAACATCTTTTTAAATCAGTCCTGCCACACTTCGGCGTGGATCGTGGATCGGGCACCCAGATGACGAATGTCCTCAGTAATGGAGCTGTGCAGGCTTTGCGCCCGAATCCCAAATAACCACAGATTTCCTTATTGCTCTCTTCCTTATCTCTAAACTGCAGCCGGCTCTAAAGAATGTCAGAAAGATGGGAGTGTTCTGAGAAAGCTTTGGACACTACACACTCAGCAAGCGCCTCTATCCTGGTAGAATCAAGGGAGAGGAATGGAATTATTAGAGGATTATACAACCAAGTTGACTCATATGAAAAATAAAACGATGAATCGCTGGATTTTCCCTCTATTTTATTAGCCATCCTGGTCGTGAGAGAAATAAACTGACATTTGCAACACAGAGGTTACTTGTGTATATTTTTCCTTACTACCGTAATCATGGGCATGATTATTTGGGCTTGCACTGGACAGCCTAACACCACTGCTGGAATTTAAGTACATTTTCGTGAGGAGAATATAAAATAGAAGTAGGATCTTGGGGCACTGCAGTGCCCTCAAGTGAATTACAGAAGTCATCCATGTAATGAAGAGCTAGTGCTGTAATTTCACTCTTCATTACAAATTATGTTACAAAGAAACTGCGCAGTAACTATGAATATTTGTGGTGTCTGTTTTCACATCTATTATTATACTGCCCCCAAAAGAAATACTAACAGTAATTGAGAGGCAAATCTAGAATACTGGCTTGTAATATGGGACTCCCTTCATCGGAGTGTGTCTATTTAATGCATTTTTAGGGTTCACACATACACATTAGTGCACCTGAGGTGATAAATCCGCGGTTCAGCGGCAGGTCACAAAGTTAGCGAAACAGCAACTCAGACTAAGGAGGGCATTGACTGTGTTTGAGCGCAGTCTGGGGAAAGGCAAGACATCTCCTGGGGGAACCGAGCCCCAGACTGCCTTTCACTGAAAATTAAACAAAATGACAGGAAACAATTAACCTTCGCTCTTTTCTCTTATTTACACTCCCCGAGAAGATGTCAAATGTCATCAATGAGGAGAGCGGACCTCCGCGTGTGACCTGAACAAATGGGGGGCTGGAGGCGTCTAACAAGTTGCGTGGTTATTGAATAATATATGATATATGTGCGGGCATCACTCAACCTACAGTTTTGAACTATGTGTATCACGACTTGCAGCAGAACTACCCAGATTAGGAAATTTGCAGTCACCACAAAAAGTTCTCATCTGACATTCCTTATTTCTGAAATTTTCTACAGAAATTAGGGAACTATACAACGTCAGATCACCATTGTTTGATCATTTTTAGTCCCTTTGGATCTTCACATCTGCAGAAAACACTACAAGAATGTGCAGTTCCTTGTCATTCAACTTTCACGTCGTTTTTTCATCTTCTCCAAAAGCTCAATGTGACAAAGGTTTTTCGCACAGAATGAGGTAAAAAGCCTGAACTCTATGCCAATTTATTATTCTGGAATTTTGGCACACAAGCGTGAATTCGTATTGGGTCCACAGCATCGATAGAAATAGGCACTTGTGCATTGCAGAGCGTTTTACAATTCATTTGATCGATGACTTGTTGTGTTTGTGTACATAACCTAAACAAAATCTATCTTGGTGGGAGCAGAGGGAGCAGTGTCATTACACAGCTGCTCCCGCGATCAGCACCTGGCCATGCCTGCACCGCCTTCTGGCATGCAACCACACAGATCACTGCTGAACTGTTCGTGGCCTTGCCGACCTATTTACATTTCGGAGAGGTTCGCAGGCTTTCAGTAAACATAGCCCCGGGTTGGTAAGCACCACAGAACACAGTGTAACTGCGGGGCATTGTGAGAGGAGTTGTGCACAGACCTCTTGTTCTTAACTTAGCGTCTGGGACACTGCCGGCCAGGACGACTTATGTAATGTCCTTAGCTCTGACTTCATAGTCTATGAGCCCGGAGTCCCATATAAAGACTTGTATTCACTGACAAATGGGAAGCCCCTTTACTTCTGGATCCCGAAGCGTCCCCACCCCCTGTGGCTAACCTCCAAATGTGCACAGCTGCTTTCAACACACTCGGACGGCACAGAGGGAAGAATGAGGAGGAGGGGGAACAGTTGATCTTTCTCCACATCGACAGTGTGATTACACAAAGAGGAGAAAAGGCGATTCAGGCCACTGTCAATCCCAGTCGTTATCCTATCTCAACAGCGTATACAAATCATATAAAGGCAAGTTCGGATGATGTTGACGGAAGACATCGAAGGAAGGAAAACAAGCATGATGGAAAATACGACTGTGGCTTCACATTAGCCTTGCTGGATTTGGTCAGTAATGCTGCCACACCTGAGACCTTAGTTTACCTCTGCTTCCTTCAAGACGTCTTGCAAATGCCAAAAGCCCACACTCAGGTAAAATTGTTGCAGATGTTGCAGACAATCAGCAAACAATGAAAACAGTCCAAACCAGCAGTTGTGTTGGTGACCTAACGTGCTGTGTAGTACATAATATTTTCCTCCAAGCGGTGTAAAATAATTTTGACAACCGCAGTCAAACAATAGAGCAACGCAACAGCATTCCCAAACGCCACAAATCTTACCAGTAGCGACAAATTTAGTGCAAACGCTGTGCAAAAATGTTCCTGTGACAATTCGCCTTGAATAATCACAGGCAAATTATGCAAGAAACTTTCATCACCATTTGATTCATGAACATATGGAAACACGAGGCCGACATCTTTCGGCCAATATGGTGCGCTTGTTATTCTTAATAACACAATGACAGACCGCAGGCCCTGATTACAAACATTTGTTTCATGTCGGCGATGTGTCGAAATGAAAGGAGCTTACATAAAACTGATGCTTTCTCAGAATTGACAAAAGACTGTTTAGGGAAGAAGGTTCTTCCTCTGAAAAAAAAGGCTTATATGCAGTGAATGTGCACATTGGACATGTGCTGTATTGTCCACAGAGGACAATGGCTCAAAGCAGTGCCAAGCAAGCAGTGAAATCAGTGCTGTAACACATGTACACTCCGCATAGCTTTACTGTACATCGCCTCAATGGGTCTCAGAATGGGGATAAAGCTTCAATTTGAAGGCTAACAACATACTTGATGTATATGGAGAAAAATATCACCTCACCTTACGTGACGCAGTCATAAACCTATTGAAGCAGTAGCGCTGCTGCTACTGCTGCTGCTGCTGCTGGGGGGTTCAATTGAATTTCTCCATAACCTCATGCTCAATTACTGTATGGATGCACTACGGTGCACTCGCGAGGTTAAGTGAAGGATACTGGCCCAAACATCGACGCTTCAATGGTTTACCGACACACACAAGTACACACCGTGGATTTTCTTTCAAACCCACACACACACACAAACAGGCCAAAAGCTGAGCACATTATGACACATCTGTCACGGCTTTGCTCCATTTCACTTGTTAATTACAATCAAGCTCTACCAGAGGCAAGCCAGTACACTTCTCGTGCTGTAAAACAACTCAACCGATGACGGTTTTGCTCCTTGGCTCACCTCACCACTACCTGACACACCTATATTTCACAAACGCAGGTCTAGATTACCATCACGTGACCCGGTGAGTACGTGTTTCGGTGATGTTTTCTCATGTTCCGCTGCTGCAGAACCTGCTTTCCCATCAGCATAACCAATCAATGCGTGGGGAATCAGAGGCGGAGGAGGGAGAGGGAGAATGAGAGACAGAGAGAGAGAGAGAGAGAGAGAGAGAGAAGAAATGAGCATACACGCAAAGGAAGACACATGCTGTCAGGAGACATCATAAAAGCTATCACCCACACCCAGCCTAGTCTGAGTATTCAGACGGGGCCTTTCCTTTCTGCTACAGTGGGAAGGAGGTATGCACTGCAGCACAAACCAAATCCCCTCTTATCTCCTTTTGGTGGTTTGCTGTGACCAGAGAGGTCAGTAGTCCCGATTGTCTGGGCCCACTGAGGGGTATGCAGACAGAGTTAACCCCTTGGGGTCACAGCTAGTCCCTAGAATCAGTGTCTCTTGGGTTAATGACTGGCCTGCACTCATTCACTTCATTGTGGTCCAGTGACAGACATGTAGACAAAACATGTAGGGAAGGTCAGCAACTTTCTCTGGCCTTTTCCCAACATTCCCGATATGGACACTAATGAGTCCCTACGGGAACAAGGCCATAGACATGATTCATCTTGGCAGACACATTTTCCTAGATGCCTGACTATAGAAAATCCATAATTCATGATCTGGGTGTTTTTGGAGGAGAAACACTGTGAAGCTGTGAATTGGCTGATTTAAACTAAGAATGATCTTTCAACATGTATGACTCCTACAAGTAGTGTTTGCAGAGCTGGCCATTAGCAGAGTGAAAGGAAAACAGATTAAATCCAAAGTTAAAACCACTGTTTCACACCAGGATATACACCAGATCCTCTTACAAAGACACTGTGTACTTTGACTCCCTTTTGTTATTTGATATGTTGAACAATCAGAATTCTTAGCTGCATCAAAGTGAACCTTGCACGCACAAAGAAGGTGAAATAAAGGAGGAGCATCTCGAACGATTGTAATAGATGGCGGTCCTCAATTATTTACTGTGATGACCTACATTTTATCGTTATCTCCCAAGAGCAAAGCGATTATCTGAAGGATTACTCGTCCTTACAGACTAACAGGCAAATGTCTTCACCCCTGAGATTATAATGCAGCCCAGAGTTTCATATTTGTTGTCCCCCGCTCAGATCGCGTGATGTGATATTCCACACGCAGACAAACACACAAGCGACTAAAAAATTACCCTGAGAATTGTATGACCCACGCGGACCTACGGGGCTACATCTGAAAATCTCGGCTGCGGCAATGATGACATGGCTCCATCTGTCATCTGCGCAAATGTAATTTAGCTGAATACGAAACACAGTGTCGGATCAGTATTATAGTTTAAGACGGTCGCAAGTGGCATAAAACTGTGTTTTCACAATCAACTGGTGCATTACTTACATTAATAGAGCTGCATTTACGAGCCTAATTTTTTTAGGTTGGGGGTGACAAAAGAGTCTCGAGACAGATGCATTCCAAATGTGGCCAAATGTGGCCGCGCATCAATCATTCCACACCCCTGCTGAAGTTATCGTGCGTCTAATCTGATTGTATCTATTCATCCATTAACAGTTCAGCAATGCTCGAACAGGCGGCGATAGTTAAGTGGGTCATCCGAAGACCCGACCCCTTGACCTGTCTTGCCCCCTCTAAACTCCTGCTCGGTCCTCCGGAGGCTGGGCCGCGTGTCACCAGAGGTTGGCGGGGATCATGGTAAGCGATGACAATATCAGCATATGACTTCTAACTGTCACCATACCATCTGCTCCATCCAGCAGCTTCCCCCTCGAGCCGCGGTAATACTGTTTCACTTAAGCATCCTTGGCACGAATCCTGGCTACCGGTGGGCAATGGCAGGACAGTGTGAAATTCAACAGTACAACAGATGTACAAGACTAAAAAGCATGAGCAGGTGTAAAAGGGTTTTTTTTGTTTGGTGGACTCGCTTTTCTGTGTTTAGCAATGCCACAAAGGATTAAATGATAAATTACATTTTTTTTTACCCCAAATCTGTTTGAGGCAAAAAAATGGCAAAAATATAATGTGCCTCAGCCACCAATAAGATATGACTAACAGATTCCACATCTACTTGATAAAAATAAATACACACAGCCTTGTGCAAGAAGGAGTCCAAACATTTCCTCAAGACACATGCCACAGGCCACGACAGCTCATTTGCGTGTGGCACATTAAGAGCGGAGATGCGGTCCAGTGAAAAGGCTGTTGGCATCTTTTGGGGTCTGTGATGCATGTTGACAATATTCTGGGCAGGCTGGCAAACATGCCAGCTTAATAATAAAAAACACGAACACACACAATAAGTCATATTGTGTGAGGTGCGGACAAGAAACCGCACAAAGCCCAGGAGAGGCCTGCGTGTTCGTCATGCGGCGGCACCGCTCTAAATGATAAATGTGAGATATATGTGGCACAACAGCACCACTTCAGCATTCTTGCTTCTAATAAAACGAATTCTGCACATATTACCTATTCATCTTCCTATCAGGATGCTTTTGCAAGCGTTTCATCTTACACTTGAGATGGGGGAGGGGGGTGTTGTGTTACTGGGTAACGAGTCCTGGCCCTCTTACCATTCATCAATATTACAATTTCATTTCAAAGACCCCCATGTGGAACACAGAATCAATTCATGAAGGGAAAAAAAACAACCTAATGACAGCATGTGTGCCGACCCTGACAGAGATGTGTGGGACTAGAGCCCTCCGTGAATCCAGACTGCAATCATAACATTGCCTGACAAAAACGAAGGGGGGAGAGAGTCCAGCTTTCATAACAGGAGCAGGCAGCATGTGATCCCAAGCCCCTGGTTGGTTGGTTTTGAAGCAACAGGATTTGGTTAGGAAGCCTATTGTGACTCCTGGCCATCCAGCCAACACAGACTAGAACAGGTTTCCTGATCCCCATCACATGCAGAGAGTGTGGGATCTATCAGACAAGAGGTGGGGGGGCTGGCGCTCAGTTCAGCATGCCTCTTTGGCACAAAAGGCAAAAATGCATTATGAATGGACAAATGTCGCTCCGGCTAAAGTCCTTTAGCTTTTTCCTCCCACTGTGTTTCAAGTCATGGCCACTCAGCACACTGGGGGCAAAGCACCGTGGGAACAGGGTCCATCGTTGATGAGCGGTAGCAGACATATAGGTCAGTCCTGGGTGCCCAGAAATGACACTAAATTCTAAATAACCACATCTGTGTGGTAATCAAAGCACAGACATTTTGGGGAAAACAAAAATAAATACCTCAGCTGTGAAAGTCCAGCAAAACACAAAAAAAATTACATGTCACGGACCAGACATACTCGGTGTAACTCTAGTGGGGCGTCTCCACACTGACTATCCTAGAAGACATCCTAAACAGCTCTGCAATGATAACAACTGGATATAGCCTGTAGGCATGTCACAGGAAGCCGTTTCTCCGCCAAACCTGACAGGTGCCTTTTTGTTCCAACTGAATGCCCATTGTGCACACAACTTTATTTTGAAAGACATATCTATCCGGCTCTATTACCCATTGTCTAGTTAGTCATGCAGAGGGTGTTGTTAAAAGAAGACGAGAACATATTCTTCAGGGCCTCTTCGCCCTCTATCCACTGCAGAACATGAGAGATAGTGTAGCCTCCATTCGAGCTAACAAGTAAAGACTTCCCTGGCACTGTCATTATCATAGTTGCTCTAGATAGATCTCCTCGGCGTGTTGGCTGGCACCTCTCAAAAAACAGGAACGGGCAAGACATTTCACAGAAACAAGTGGTTGTATGTTATCTTTCCATCATTTATTCAGCCAAACATCTTCCTGCGATGGCAGTGACATAATTTTGTGACAGGGCATTAAGCGTAAATATTCTATACTCATAAACGGGGAAAGCAGCGTTGGCACGCAAAGCAAAACTCGTGGGGCTGTACTGCTGTATCATAACATTGCACCGCATTATGGACACGTTCAGGTTAATTGGATTGTTTCCTGTTTAGATGCAGAATAACAAAATTATCCACACATCACCACATTTTCCTCTATGCCACTTGCTACATTGGCACGGTGAGTTATGAAAGCCGTGGTTTAGGTGCACCAAGCTCATTGATTATGGACTCATGCACATGGCTTGTAGCAGTTATGGAACATTGGTGGTATCGCTGGAGAGCTGAGGAAATATGAGTCTTACCTGGCTTAAAGTATTTTGTACACACTTTAAACACCAGCCTGTGTGGCCACACTTAATTTAGCATAGCCCTGTGAGCTAGGCTCTCTTAGAAACAAGAACTTAACAAGTAATGATGTCCGATTGATTTTAATGCTCCAGAGGCAAATAGCTATTGCATCCTCATCTGCAGGGAGCTGCGAAGCACATCGTGTCTAATTCCAAACAAAGAAAATGAAAGCAGGAGCTTTCATTTACACTCACTAACACCTAGCTGTTGTGCCTGTTTACTGCATTCCCCTTTATTGGAAATTTTGTTTAACTTCCTAGCAGGAAGACAGCGAGGATATGGCTGTGGAGGCCAAACAAGATTGCATTTGTTTACTTGGCCAAGGAAGCATACATTGTATGCAACAGCAAGCAATAAAGCAAAATGGTACTGCTGTTTATGACAAGGCTGTCTCTCACACAAGCTCAAAGTATGGAGAGTCCAGACAGTTCTGCTACTTCTGGTTCCAAATATGTACCTTAAAATGTTCTACAGCAACTGTGCGCTGAGAAAATACTACCATCAGTAGAGAATATAGGGTATTACTGCTGATTGAGTCCATATTTTTTTTTATTTATTGTTGGTATCACAAAACAAATGGCAACGATTACAATGCTGGCCATGTGAAGGCAGCAAAATCCAAGGGCTGCATGAACATCGCCCCCTACGGGCACAGAGAGGAACGGCAAGGTATAAATTCATTCAGATCACTACTGTCCACATTTATGAAAAAATCACAACATGCACGCGAGCTCGGACACATATGTACAGCACAAGCATACAAAACACTTAAGATGTTTGGGAAGTAAATAAAAAATTCAACACGGGAACAAAGAGGAAGGGAAGACAGTGAAACTGCCTCTGTCAGGCTTTCAGGGACGTGAATAGTCAGCAAGCGCACTGTAAGATAATTTAGGTTAAGAAATGTTTCAACTCGATATGTCTACAATTAAATCAAAACGTATCAACGGGGAGCCAACGACTGAATACGGAGAATTTTGGAGACTTTATCGGTACACTCGCGGCCACGCTGGGACAAACGACTGGGAAATTTGGTTCCACTCCCCAGGTCGCTGGTGGTGCGGTAAATATTCACAACTTTGTTTCTGTTTCCTCTCACCAACACATGTTGTCGACCCCTAGATCGCCTTTACTTTGTGAACCGCTCCACACTTTTAAAACTAATCTACCTGACTTGTAAGCCGTGGTTTGTTACAGGACGTCACCGCAGCCGAAATGGGTCTTACCTTTCAAACACAGAGCTGCTCCGCCCGGTCTGTTGTGTAAGTGGAGTTAATTATCCTTAGCGGGGTGAGACGTTAGCGACGGGTTGATCTCTCTCTTGCATCTCTTTCTGTGTCAGCCTCCAATCTGGAGAGGCACCGACTAACACGGTCCATCCCCGCTCTGATGACAACACGCAGCCAGTGACGAGGCTCCGCCCACCCGCTCCAGCAGCGCCGGCCCCGAATCCGGACAACAGGGAGACAAAACACGTCTGCGCCGTGCACACAGCGCCTAACCACGCATCTGACTGGGAAGGTGTGAGAGGACTCTGCAATGTGCAACGTGTCTTAAATTACGTTTTGTTTTGTAGTGTTTCGTTTTTGTCTTATTGTCTGTTTTTTTGCTCTTATACCCGGTCCTAACGACAGAGTCCCTGATCGTTCAGAAGCAAGTTTCAGTGTTACTTTCGCAGTATTCTTGCAATACTCTCGCGGGAGAGGTGTCGTCAAATAAGCGTATGACGATATACACGACGTGGGCGTTCCCACTAGTGTCTCTGGGCGTTTGGTTCTGGGTTGTTGTTATTGTTGCACTTATTATTTTCTTCTTCTTCTTCTTCTTCTTCTTCTTCTTCTTCTTCTTGTACTACTACTACTACTAATCAGAAGTAGCACCAGTTGTAGGATCAAACATTGCAGTGGTAGAGGTAGTAATACTATTGCAGAGATAATTAAGGTTCAAGTTCCTAACAACAAATATCTCATTTGTATGGAATTTATCTGCCATTCACACTTATTCTGGGAAAGTATTCTTCACTGCTGTTGTAATCAAAGCAAACTGATATTTTCCGGATGACTGCGCTGAAGTTGAGAGGTGAGCCAGTCCATAATTAACTTGTTAAATCCAATATTCCATCCACCATTAGACCGTTTAAGCCCTCTAAGCTCCACAGCGGCACCGTCTGGTGTGCAGCAACAGTTGTCATGCCCAAAATCACTGCTGCTCTCCTTTTTTTGGATATGTGTTTATGTATTTAATTGTTTGTGATTTGAATGATCCCCTACCTAAAATTCCTCATCTTGAATTGCTGACAGGTAGACTCAGTGAACTGATAAACAGATCATGTGAGGTGCGATATGCGTAATCCCTCCGACGGAAAGATATTTCCGGTATCTAAATTCTTTCCAGCGATTTATTTGATTAAATTGCTTCAAGGGTCATTTTTCGCTGGGGCAAAGTGTACTGATAAGAGCACCCAAATCGTCTAAGAAAGACATACTACATTTCCCAGTCGCAATCGTTAAAAGATACGTCATATGTTTGCGACTTTAGTGCTGCGTTCATGTTCACTATCAAAACTCGTAATTCTAAGTGTTTGGAATTGTTACATTTTTCAAACGATGAAAACACCACTCCTATCGTATTTGTATATTATCTAGCGCCAGCAACAGTATTCGACGTCTTTAAATTGTTGTATTGTCATCACATTTTCAAAGCTGATCTGTAAAAAAACGGGTTTCAGCGGTAGAGTCAGTACGGTTGCGTGCATGGTGATAGTCGAATTACCGGCTGTTTGTGATACCATCCAATGCTCCGCCCGATGACGGAATCATCTTCATGTCTCCATGGAATCCAAGGAAGCCGATTAGCTGTTGCTAGCTGATTTCTGCCTTGACCTATTAGTTTTTCTTTACGTGTGAAGACAATTTTGAAAGATTTTTATGAGCCTAATCCTTTGGCAAAATGGAGACGCTATTTTCTTTTGAGGTGTTGGTACAATATATCCTGATCGAAGGAGACGGGGACATCTCTGATGAGCTATCTCTGGGCTTGAGACTGCTAGATTTCCCTACATTTCTCATCCACAAGCCGGAAACTAAGCGCAGCCAACTTGAATATCTCGGGAACGGTAGGAAATGCAACTTTAACAGAGGCAAGTCTTGTTTCTTCAAAATCAACTCGGACTCACTCCACGCCCAGTTGTCCAACACGGCACTGTATGCCATGGTGTTGGACGTGAAAGAGGACATTCCAAAGTTGGTTGGGACTTCTCTAATCTCCCTGTCCAAAGTGATGAGCAGAATCAAGACAGATGTGACTCTACATGGCGTTTCAACTCCATCATCACATGGTGAAATGGGTCTTGTGGGCATTTGTGACCTTGCAGGACAGAAGATTGGAACTATGTCCCTGAGTTATAAACTCACAAGTTTTGGCACAGATCTACAGGCGCATATTTTGAAAAATAAGATGATAAAAGAAAAATGTACAGAGGTGAATCTAATCCGGCAAATCACAGAGGAGAAAGAAAATATAATCAGGGAACCAACATCTCCGCCAATAATGGACAAATCTGTTCACACAACCATCCAAACCAGCGAGGCATCAACTGAGGATGTGTTGATACAAGCAGGGGAGCAGGAAGTTCATGTTAGTGCTACTCCACAGAAAGAGAGCAAGCTAACAAAACAAAGCGAAGACAAAGTTCCACTCTCTTCCAAAGAACCTGGAAACACATTTGAGGAGGATTTTGAGCAATTCTGCCCGCCAAAACTCATCTACACTAATATTACGGAGGACAGAAACAAAGATGAAGCAGAATTTCATAAGCCAACAAAACTAGATTCACTGCCGATAACACTGGATGAGACGTCCTCTGAAGAGCAGTTCACTGAGGACAAAGTTATAGATCAAGCTCCACCTGTCACGAAGCAGGAAAGTGGAGCAGCGCCGTTGAGCAATCAAAAAGATGCAAATGTAACTGTCCCAAATGTCCTCAGGGAAGCTTTGGGGCAGTTGCCGTTGCTAAATGCTCTTCTTGTTGAGCTGTCACAGTTAAATGAACAGGGCCAATGCCAGCCCTTGTCTATTCATCCTCATCTTGCTTGGATCTACAGACCCTCCTCCCCAGATCGATCAGCGGCAAGGGAAATTTCATCACAAACTGATTTACCTCAGGATCCTAGCAATGTGGAAAGTCCCAATTCAAAACCCCCAAAGTCCCATAGAGACAATTTTCCTGCAAGAGCGAGACCTGCAAGAGACACGAAAAGTGCACCAATAGGCGAACCTCGCCGGAGAAAGCTTGTGCATGGGACCACTAAGACTTTTAATCTTCGGTTAAAACAAAATGCTCCTCAAGGAGGAAAGCGAGAGCATGAATGTGTCAAGTTAATTCAGACGCTAGCACAGTCAGATACACCCAAAAGGGGAATAATCAAAAGTAATAAGCCAGTGAAGTGTGGTGCAAGCAATGCAATAGTAAACAACAGCTCAAAGCTCAATAGAATGACTAAGACAACAGTAGGCAGCAGTGTCCCCGCAGCCGCAGGGCCCAAATTAAAAGAAACAACCTCACCGAAACACAAAGACAAGAATGCAGGTGAGATGAAGCTTGAGGATGAGAATGTACCACAAGTGTCAAAAAGTAGCTCCAGATTCAACAATCCCATACCATCCCCAGCATCTCCATCAAAGAGGGAATGGGAGGCAGAAGAGGAGGAAGAGTACAAGGATGACTTTAATAGTCTCAACAGCAGCGAGGCCGCCTCACCTGTCCCTGCAAGCACTCCCAAAGCAGGTGCGCGCCAGTCTCCACATCCTCCCAGTATCTGCGATGATTGCCCAGCCAGCAGCTCTGCGCAACGATTCTTGATGGGCACACACATTGTTCGACCCCGGAGTCAGGCGTCAGCGCGCAGCATTTCCTGCAGCGACGACGACAGGAATGGACCAGCTTCAGGACAAACTATGTGTTCCCAAAAGGCAGACGGCAGCAGAGACGCCAAGAGCCCAGGAGCCGACAGTTTAGAATCGTCGAGGGGTCGAGATAGCTTGTCAACGAAGAACAGCAGTCCAGTCAGAAATCGCTCTGCATCTCCACTTGACTCATGTGACTTGGAAGAAGCTGAGGATGTGCTTGGTTCTCTGGATTTCAGAAATGAATACCAACACATCTCCCAGCTTGTGGCTAACAAGCTACCTGGTTACACTCTTTAGAGAACCAATAGGTGGTTGTCACATTTACACAATAAAGTAATTGCACATTAGTACAACAGAGCCAATCATACACGTTAAGTAAACAAAAAAAATGCTGATGGAAAAGAAGATATAAAGAGGCTTGTGCAAGGGGTTTGGCAGTGTTCCAGAAGACTTGGAGATCCAGATAGCATCGGATGAGAACTTTTTTTTTTTTTTTTTTAAAGCAGTCGAACATGTTCCAAGTGCACCAGTGGGAATTCTCTGCGATATTTGTGTGCGTATATGTTTTCGTGGGAATGTCTCTTTTTCAGTCACTACACTTTCGTTTTTTATGAAAATAATAAACAATTCATGCCAACATTCATTTTGTGAAAACTACATTTTCCCCCTGCTAATTACCTCAAAACGTCTATTAAGTGTGTGCAGAAAGTGAATAAATACTCTCGGCTCTCTTTATCCGCCCTTTAACCTGACTTTGTAAGGGTTAAATGAACACGTATTCCTGACATGAAGCGAAGTCAAACTGACTCTTATTTTCATCAGTTTACCCGCGAGGAAAACCAGCGTGCGAGACAAACCCTTGAAGCCAAGTGCGCATGCGTGTCATCAGTGTGTACGGAAGTGGCGCCTCAGCGTGATGAACATCCCGAGACGGAGATGTCTAAACACGTTTTCTTGACAGGACCCCCAGGTAAAATTTTACACGTAGCATGTTCAGAATTCACGAAGATGAACCAAGCCCACACAAACAATAAGGTCTATCTAGCATCGAATGCACGCAAACACAGCGCTTCAAACACATGTACCCGATGCATCGCATGTGTTTCTTCAACCATTCATTTTCTCACCCAACTGAAGTTACCAGGCTTGCATGTAACTTCACGGATCTCTGCTTCCTAGAGAAAACGTTAACGCAGCCTTGTGATTTGCATGCTAACACTTTGTAGACTTTGCCTTTAAGCCTTGAGAGGATGACATCCTCTTGGCAACCTGTGTGTGTGTTGTTTTGATGCAGGTGTGGGAAAAACCACGCTTGTCCAGAAAGCCTGTGAAGCTTTAAAGTCATCCGGTGTGGGCGTTGAGGGATTCTACACCCAGGAGGTCAGGGACAGGGGCCGCAGAGTGGGCTTTGATGTAGTCACGGTGACAGGAGAGAGGGGCCGCCTGTCCAGAATCAGGTAGCAGGGATGTCATCCCATCCACATTACACCGCCTCCTCTCTTTTATCATGTCGTTTTTAGTGACCTTCACCTCCCTCACCCCCCTTTTTAACTCGCAGAGACGTTGCCAGCCTGTCTCCAGGAAGAGCAGAATACACAGTCGGACAGTATGTGGTTGATTTACCTTCATTTGAAAGCCTGGCTCTCCCACTCTTCAGAAATGTAAGACAACAAGACCACCTTTTTTCAAACTATCGCCCTTCGATAGATCACCGCATGCCAAATAACGCCCACGCCTCATAAATTCCCAAACCTTTGATTTTCCCACTATTGATGAAATAATTGGAAGCTTGCAGAGACATAAATTCCACAGTGGCGTTTTTACTGTTTGTGGTGCCGTCTGGCTGTCACTGACCGTGATTAATCCGCTGTGTAAAATGAGCTCAGAGTGCTGCCTACACATGTGCTGTAAATGAAAGTGTCTCTGTCTTGATGGCACAATTTCCACTTTAAAGAGACTCCTTATGTAAAGAGCGTCTGTAATCACTGCACGTCGCTCTTTGCATTTAGTGTCTGTATGCTGCCAGCCGTCAGCCGACGATCAGTGAGCGGGCCCCGTGGGCAACGTTAATGTTTTTGCTGCGCAGGTGATATCATCCAAAAGGTCGCCAACCAGAACATGAAAAGAATACGGCAGACCACTCAGAGTCAAACATCCGAGCCGTTTTCCCTCAACCCCCAAATGGCAGCAGATCACTTTTGCGTGTTGGTGCAGATCAGAATTCTGGGAGCAGATCCAGAAGTCATTTGTTACCACTGGGACAGCTTTTCTGTATTTTTCACTGATTTCCACAAAAACACATTTCATATCACGTGCCCGCCTCAACTGTGAATCTCAAGTTGAACCTGGTTACTTCAACCCCAATTTCTCAACAAAAGAAAAAAAGTGCCAACAAGTTAATTTACTACCAGTAAGGTAATATTTGGTCTGTAACAAGATATGATGGCAGGTATGGCTGTGTTTGTTTACACATAATATACCTTTCCAGGCACTGACAATTTGACTACAAACACGCAACAGTCACTCTCATGTAACTGTCATTAGCTTAATGTGCTTGTCGAAGTATGAATGATGACAAAAAGAGAACTGTACACACACTCCAAGCTTAAGGCTGCCTCTGATGCTCCCTCATCACCAGGTTGGGTCAACAGCTGGCGGTGGCAAGAAGGTGTTTGTCATCGACGAAATTGGAAAGATGGAACTGTTCAGTCAGCCCTTCATCAGGGCGGTGAGGCAAACTTTGGATAGTTCCTCAGCCACCATCCTGGGCACCATCCCCATCCCCAAAGGCAGACCCCTGGGACTGGTGGAAGAAGTGCGGGGCAGGAGGGACGTCAAGGTCTTCACTGTGAGTCCACACTCGAGCGCTCGGGATGGGAAACAAAACCGATATTTAGGTCAGTTTAAATGGTCACAATGGCGACGGCGCAGTGTTTACACCGCATCCAGTCGGTCTTAAGAGGCAGTGTGTCTGCTCAGCAAGGCAGAAGGGGAATGCCCCGCATTATCCCAGCCCTCTTGGAGGATTAACTCCCAACCATGCGTGACTGATGCACCAACAAAGGATGGTTTCAGACGTCCAAATAATTCATCATGGATGACATCAGGTTATGGATATTGCTGTGCAAATTTGGCGCCGTGGTCAAGTACCCATCATGGTCGCCAAGGATGCCCAACAATATTTTGAGGGAAAAAAACTAAACAGTAATTTCAGTAGAGTAAGATTGTTGCAGTCCACAATACTTTTACCATTTCTGCAGAAATGTTTTTGACGGGACAAATCTGCAAAACAGTCATTTTTATGTGTTCTTATTCACTTGTCTGCACGCTCAGGTGTCAAAGGAGAACAGGAACATCATTCTGCCGGATATTTTATCAGCATTACAGGAGTGTGTGAAAGCTGCCGGCTAAGACGTAAGAGGCGCTGCGATGCAGACGGAAGACTCGCGCCTGTGCGTATCCTCAAGCCAAGAACTGAGGTTTGCTTGTTCCGAGTTTGTGTTCACAAACAAGCCGCCTTCCACACTCCCTGCGTGATGGGGTCACGACCTCCAGCATCCCGAGCAGCCGCAGGAGTCAGCCCAGTGTGTCACATGCATGCGTTTATGTGCACAATATACAGTTTTTGTGGGCTTTTTTTTTCAAATCGTCTCTGTAAATGGATGGCGTGATGAATAATTGATTTTGAGACAGAACGCCACACCAGAATCTTAAGTTAGGACAGAAGAGAATTCTCTGCTAGACTTTTAAAAATAGGCTTTTGATTTACTGAATAGGAATTCCCCTGTTAGTCATATGTCCAGTATGTTCTGCTGGATCATGGAGGACCTCCCATGTTTGCTTTGTTGCCCTCATGCTCTCATGATCAACATTAAACAACACAACTATACCTCAGACGCACTTGGTTTATTCATTCACTTTGCATGACTGCAATCAATAAAAGAAGGTTGAGTGGTAATTATCTGGTTATACCGTTTATTCAAGGTAGATTGCTAACACCGCTCTTCTCTGACGCATTCCGTCTCCCCAGCTGGTCTTCACCCAGAGTGCATGCTGGGAACGCAGAGTGGCGTCTCTGTCTCGGTTAATGTGGCACATATCCAGCAGCTGTGGGGATGATTAACAGCAGCAACATACTTCACCGTGGTTAGCTTTTATGCTCCATCCTGAGGGCTAATGTTATTTCTCTCTTAAGTGCATCCCGGCACCCTCCGTGGTCAGCTTATTTTTCAGGTTTGACAAGAAGATTAACATTCTATCATATCACAGAACATGGGCGCCAGGATGTTTTGCGCGTCTGTGTAGGATTTAGTCCGTTAATGTAGGATCATCTCGTAACGCGGCTTATTTTAAAACACAAAGCTCCCTGTGCCCTTACAAACAGCTGCAAATTACATTGAAATCATTTGTTTTGCCTGATTCGTGATTCGTTACATTGAAGTGGCCATGGCTTTTCATATTCAGCTACCTCAGCCGTATTTACGCTGCAGGTATAATTGTGATAGTGCTCATGTGTACAGTTCATTTGTTTTTATTTCTTGTCACATTAGATTCGGATTTCTGCATTGAATCTGACTTGCTCTCTTCTTTTTGAAGTGGGTAGTCCACTGGGACGTGTGTGAGTCCAGAATATTTGGAATATGTTCGGAATTCAGACCACGAGCGGCACTGTTATGAGAAAAATCAGATTATGCTCGAATGTTGACACCAAATATAAGATGAGACAAGCTATGTCAAGCATTAATGAGACAATCAGCTCCAAAACAATTTCCTTGTAGACGGAAGAATGACTGTGCAAATATTTTACATATTGAAAGCCGGTTTTCTCTCAGTTAAATTTCACTGGTATCTCCAGTGGTTTAAAAAATGTTTTTTCCCTTTTCTGTTATTATGCAGGAACGGTCGAAACAAATCAGAATTGTGTTCACTTGCAAAGAGTTTGTGTTTACGCTGTCTGTACCAGTGGAGAAAAGGGTTTTAGAACATCTAGGGTGTGGGAATAGTTTATGAGAACCTCATAAAATCAAAAACCTCGAGTGTGGGAGCTCGAGTCTGCGTCTTAAGGTCATTCGAAAGAAAATTCAGGAAAATATTCTCCAGCTCCTCCGCACTGCTGCTGGTACAGCTGACGTCACCCGTCGAGTTGGCTGCAGAAGGCGGTGCCAGCTGCGTTCTGCGTCAGGCGGGCTGCTGCGCCAGCATCTGTTCAGGCGGCCACCAACGACTTTCTGCTGGATCATCTGGCAGCGACCAGGCTCTGAATCATGCCTCAAAGTCAACAGAGCGTGGGCTGTGTTTTGCAGCCGCTGCGGTAATATTGTGCCTCTTTGTGTTTGTGGGACACACTATCGCAAACGGAGTTGGGATGGTGCGGTGCATGGAAGGGCAAACTGGGCACCACTGTTGAGGGAGTTGGCTCTCCTGATTGGAAGGTGACCCTCAGCAAACCCCCCACCAACATCCAGCACTTTGGCAGATGGATTATGTAACCAACAAATGCCTCTGCCAGCTATACTCAAGTGTGCATGCTCACCATTACGTGTGTTCTTTGGATGTGCTGTGATGTAATTAGCGTCTAACTTTGGATTTGCGGTGCGCCGTGACTGTTGTTTGCGCGTTGCTATTGCAACACGCTTACTCTCGTCCTCCTTGCTCCTGTTGACTCAGACGGCTTTGGCAGTCTATTTCTATCTAACGTGATGTATAGCTCCCCTTCCACGCGCCACACAGCTTGAGTCTGAGGTCTTTTGTCACTAGATGCTGCTGCTGTCGTTGCGGATCTACCCACGGAGATGCCAAGGTCCTTATGGAAACAGATTCTGGGCCCGTCGCCAGGGTGCAGTCGCTTATTTTGGACTTCACTTGTGTGTTTATTTCTAGTTTGACTGGACTTCATCTAACACAGCGTGGCTCGATTTTGTGAGGCACTTTTTGCTTATCAAGGGGAGACATTTTTCTTCTATGTGGACGGATCGCCTGTCAGAGACTCTTAGCTTTGTTTGTACGTTTGTCACGCAAAATCTGGCGTCACCACGTGTGTGTTTTTTGTGGCTTCTCTACCAACATTCATGTCATACAGCCAACAAATTGTTTACTGTGTAGTGGACATGTTTGTCTCGTTGTCCCAGCCATAAAACAGTGGAGACTTCATTACCCTTCATTAATCCCCTACAGGGGAATGTATTCTTTCAATGGATTCACCAACCAGAAGAAAGTGAAGTACAGCGAACAGATGAGGTCTACATCAAAGACAAAGAAATAAAACATGTCACCAACAATCTCTACTGAAGACACAATCGCTGTAAGAGCAACAGCAATACATAATGTCATAGGACACATGATATCGGTATGTAGCGGAGGTGAGGACATGTCAGGCTTGTGCAGGGAGCGGACGCACAGAGCCTCCAGAGTGCTGACGGAATGAGGAACCCCCCAAAGGGCTTCGAGTCTTGTGGTTGCGTGAGTTTGTGTCCTGACATGCGGCTGAGCTCCATCAGCCCGGCATGGAGAGGGTGAGATGGGTCTTCTCTGATGGCTCTGGGCTCTCCTCCCATACTCCTCTCCATCACCTCCTCCTCCTCCCTCGACCAGATCCATCCCTACCACACAGAACTCGCATTCTTCATTAACTACTGCGCCCTGAGGAACCTCTGAGCATTCACGGTCTCCACATCAGCGCCCCACACCATCGCTGAAAACTGCTCTTTCCCTCTACACATGATGTCCACCACCAGCGTCCGATTTGTTTCTGAACTGAGGGTGGTTTCTGTCACACCGCCCCTCAAAGGTCTGAGGCAGGTCCGCGTGCTACTGCGCCCTCTTATGGATGATACATTCGCCTACACTAGCCATCTACAGTATGTATGTACAGTAGTTACTTTAGTAGGGTTATCCTCTTCATTTTCAGAAAAAATATCATTGTATGTCGCACAGCACTTGAACAGCTCTCTTCAAGTATGTACCCAGTACTCTGTTAGCAGTAACCAAACAATAGGACCACTTTAATTTATTTACTGAGCTTAATTATGTAACATTTTCACATGTTTGACTATTTGGCTATGTAAACATCAGCCAACCGTCTGTGCCACGTAATAGCAATGAGTTGATTGTCTGAGAGTACATTTGCTTGTGTCGGTGAGAAGGAAATGAATTGCAAATAGAGCATGACTTAAACCACGGAGCCATCCAAGATATCCAGGTGTATGTACTTATTTGCGGGTCTTTTGTTTTTTAAAAGAACAACATTTTCCTCACTCGAGAATGCAGCCCAACTGTCCATGACATGGACAGGACATGGACTCCATGTCCTCTGTGAATTCAGTAAACCCCCAAGCTAAACCCCGCTTAGGACTCCCACTGATACTGCATTATTGTGAGCGGGTATTGGTGTCATGATAGTGTAATAATTTGAATAATGCATGCATGTAAATGTGTAAGATTGTTACAAAGGTTGGAGACCACTGATAAAATGATTGTAAAGACAATTTTACACTGAATATCCACTTAACAGAGGTCTGTCCACGCCATATCTTAAGAACAGATATCTACGCATTACCCCACGGTTTCTACGCTTTGCACACCAAGAACACGGACAGACAAGGAGCTTACCAACAATCCAGGGCAAAAAGGAGGGTGGTGGTTGTTGGTGGGGGTGGGCACATGGTTGGAATGGCTGAGGCTTCCGAGCTTAGACGTGGATGTTTCCCTCCCGTTATTACACTTTCTGGTTCGCCAGCCCAGGAGGCAGCATGGCAGCTGTGGATGCGGATGGTTTATTATCCAGGAGGCCTGTGGCGAGAGAGCAAAACACAGCTGATGAAAATCGGACATATTGTTCAAAGAGTGCGTGGGAAAGAGACAAAGGCTGCTCCAGGGTCCCCGCACCCGAGCTGAACGTCACATCAAATAAACGTTTATTCCCTCAAAAGACTGTAAACAAGGATTTGGTGTCTGTGGTTGGTTTTTACTGGTTTACACCGCGGGTGCGGAGTGATGTGGGACACTCTCCTGAGAGTTTGGGTAACCGCAACATTTTTTTAATTTCCATAGATGAAAGTTGGAAATATCCCAAAGCACGTGCGGTACATCTACCGTATTGTCTCTGATGATGACATGTGAGGTACTACCCCCCCCCGTTTCTCCTAACCGCACGCCACTGGTCAGCAATCTGATGAACGGTAATTTGTGTCAGCTGGGCTCTCAGAAGCAAGTTTTGTACATTCCATTATACACAACAAGATCTTTTTTGTGTTTTCTTAATACCAGCCACTGAGGTCCTGCTCTCTCTCTGCTCATAGCAAACCACAGCTGACGAGAACTTCGGTGCACCGAGTAATTACACGCCGCACACAAACACAGGGGGTGTAATCAGGTGCCGGGAATAAACGGCAGCCGTTACACGTGATTTCTCTCTCTTCCAATCACGGGGCGGCGAATCGTCCTCAGACTCAGAATGTCAACTGCCGTGACTTCACGAATCAGCCCCGCGGGCCACAATAGAGCTTTGATTCCCGTTGAGCGAAATGGCCGTGACTAATGTGCGCCGGGCCCTGACAGGTGGGCAGTTTACGTCAAATGAGATCTGAGGTCGGCGACTGAAGTGAAGCCATTTGGTTCGGCTTTGCTAACCACCGTTACACTCCGCCGCCTCACCGCTCATGGTTCCTCAGCCACAATTTCCCATTACATCACTTTCATGGGCTCCCTGGGGGGCTGCTGCAGCTAGACGGCGTTGGGTTTCAAAGCCGCCGTTCGGGCCGATAGCGCCTCGCTCTATGCTTTTCATCGAAACACACAAAAAATCACAGGAGAATGAAGATTTTGAACAGCTTTGTGTTAAGTAAATAGTTGATGTCCCTTGGTAGTCCATTAGAACAAAACAGCTGAATGTGTCACTCAAAGTCGTGAAAAATACGCCTCTGCTGTTGTGATTACAACCGTTATTTTTCACAGGAAGTGGAGGATGATGGAGGTCGGGTGGGCTGTTTTTAGTGGTCGGATTGAGAAGATGCAGCTTAGGTGCGAAGAGGAGTGAGTAAGTGTGTGTCATCGCGGATTGTCAGCACATCCGGCAAACAGATGTACGGGGCTGAGACCGAGGATCACTTTCTCCTCAGCGGAGGTCTCAACACCATCCACCCCCACACACTCCTCCGTACCCCCTCACCCCGACCTCAACCCTCCCAGAGCTGTGAAGCAATGGGACGGACTGTCAGCTGATTATGCGGGGGCTGAAGGGTGGGGTCAGAGGGCGCACGGGTGAGGACACGGAAACTGTAGGGGGGAATGGGGGCCTTGGCGATCAATCGATGGCCTATTACCTCGTCCCCCTGGGCGGCAAAGGATGCTGCTGTCACACCAAAATTGATGGAGATGAGTAATTGAGTGTTGGCAGTAGAATAAAATAGAACGGTGCAAAAATCTACGTCCGATTTCTCCGTGCGCAGGCAGAAAAGGACTAATTATGCCGATGATCCTCGGCACTGTGTATCCCACACAGGATCTTGGATAGACTGTGTATCACGAGCTGAGACGAAGATCTCTGACTTTCAGATTAACAACCAAACAACGACTACAGAGGTGTACACAACCTTTAGTTGCAAGTCCAGGAGAAACAAAATACTTACTTCAACACGTAAACTAATGATCAAAAGTTTCAAAACTGCCCAACTTTTTCAGAATTCTATGCAAAATGATGCAGTTTGAAATCTCAGTGTACTGTGAAATAAAAGCATTGTACAATTTAACAACTGAAGTTAAAAAAGAAATCATGGAATCTATTTAGAAACCCAAATGTATTGTATTGTACCACTTACCTTTGTATCATTTCAGGTAGAGATGTCCGATCCCGATATTGGCATAAAAATGTAATATCGGTATCGGATTTTTTGGCTTTAAAACCGATAAAATAAAAACCGATAAAATAAAATAATGTTTGTGTCACACCGAAATAGTGCCTATGCGCTCCTGAAGCGTTTACCGGCGCATATATCGGTATCGGCTGATATCGGTATCGGTAAATTGAGAGTTGGACAATATCGGCATATCGGATATCGGCATAAAAGCCAATATCACATCCCTAATTTAAGGCTGTTAATTGGACTGGAACCACTTGACTTTCAATAATCAGTTGGAAACTTTGGGGTGACCAGTAGTGTATATTTTAACACAGATACATTAACTGTAAACTGTGTATCACCCAGGCCCTCACTCAATAACTCCTCACTGCCAGTAGATTTCCATGTAGCACACCTTCCCCCAGTTTACCCTCCTCTCAAAGCGCCGGTGTGTGGACGGTATGTCGTGCAGGCATCTGACTAATCAGGCACTCTTGATGCCGAAGACGTCTCCTCTGCATTTATGCATTTATGCAGACAGTTGATTATGGATTTGTTTCAAGCATTTGTGCAGCGGCAGCAGGTTTTTACATGCAAAAACAAGGTTGATGAGGAGAGAATGGCCTGCCCTTTAATCCCACTGTTCATCTTGTCGCCTTTGTCCCCCGCTTTACAGCCTTTGGAGATGAAAACAAAAGCCCTGATAACATTCTCAGGTCGCAAACACTCTGGAAAAAATCGACGCTGTCACACAGGAAAGAAAAAAACCTCATCTTTAATCATCAACTTACTGTTTTATTATGATTATCCCTCACTAAAATAAGTAAAATGTGTTAGCATCAAACAAACTCCAGCAGTATCAAACTGCTTCATATTTAGGTAGGATGAGTATATTTGGGTGCACCATGCTTCAATTTTGTACCGCACAGTACATGACAAAGAACCGACATTAGTGGTTGAGTTCTCCGAATAACTGATCATCAGGACTGAATGTTACTTATCACACCAAACAAGGCAAGAGGACAAAAAATGTGTTGAGCCAATAACACAAAAAGCAAAAAAAAGAAAGAAGAGAATTGAGTTGGTGGGAAAATGTTTTGCAGTTGTTCAAATCAAAGGTTATGGCGCCCACACACAGCTCTGCCCCTTTTCTCTTCAAAAAGGGAATAACGGGCTGGTACAAACTCTGAACGTCAATCGTTTGAAGTGATTGCTTAAAAGCACACCAGCCATGTAACCGTGGCAACCCTCGGCATTATAAATACAGTCAGTAGTATTTTTTTTCCTTTGCTTTCCTTTGGCTAATGTGCACTGCACATTGGAAACGACTCCTTGCAGAAATCTTATGGAAATCAAAGGTGTCCGTCTTTTTTCCCAAAGAACTTTTTGAAGACGGACTTGTTGCGCGGCCGCGGCAGGCTGGCGTAGCTCCTCGTGGAGTCTTGGTGAGGATCTTGCTGCCATCCGCTCACGCCCCACGGTGGAGGCTCGGAGCATCTGCTTATGGACGGAACATCTGAGGACTTGTCTCCTATCACCAGAGTTACAGAGTAGTTGGAACCAATTTCCTGGCCTCCGCCTCCAGGGGGATGAAACACAGGTTTGATTTTCTGATATGTCGCTGAGAGGAAGAGAAAAATCGGAACATTAGGAGTCACGACAGGGAGACGCACGACGCTGTGATTGCGTGACGAATTATTTCATCCGTACCTGATGTGAACGAGTGGGAGCGACGCTTGTTGCTGAGACAGTCGGGGGAGTGAGAGGAGGGAGACTGTCTGTCTGAGGCCTCTGCAGACAGACCGGAGAGTCTCTGACTCACCTTCTGCGTCAAACGGTCCACATCACCGTCTTGTGAAGGACAGCAAAAGAAAGAAGACAAATTGCAAAAAGAACGTTGAAAAAGCGAAGAGAGATGCAACATTTCCAGCACTGACAGCCCATTAGCTCCACCTAGTGGTTTGCACGACACGGAGGACAACTGTCCTCATTGCCACCTCATCATTTGAACCTCCCATATATCCTTCCGAGACACATTATTTATGTATATATGTACACATAAGTATGTAAACAGTAATTTGCATTCTCTCATCATCAATTCTCTCATAAGGTACAACTTTCAGTCTTTGCTATTATTATGATGTACATCCTTGTTTTTTATCAGAAGAAGACATCTATGTTCATCATTCAACAATCAATCAACAAGTCAACAACCTTGTTCCCCCACTTGGCCTGCGTTGGTGTTTCTTGACAAACTGGCGTTTTATAAAGTGTGTATCTGGTCGAGACACAGCTGCCGCCACTTAGATATTTAGGATTTTATGAGATGGGTACGTCTAACAGAAAATTCTTAAGTTAAGAATCTTGTCTTGGATGTATCCGTCTCATAAAATCCCTTTATTCCTACCCTTGCAACATCAGACAGTAAAATGCAAAGCATTTGGGGCACGAGTGTGTCAGCCAAGTTCGATAGACTTGTGGCTTTTCTCTTACCGCATCGACCTCCCGCCGAGGCCAAAACGGTCGCCTGCTCGCCCAGACTCCTTAAATGACCCTGAGTCACGTGACTGAACTCTCGAGTCAGGACAACGATCTCTTTGGCTTGGGCGGCGCCGGCTGGTTTGCCCCTGGGAAATGTGGCGGTGGCTCCTCGCTGGGCGGAGCACTGGCACGCGGGCGCGCGGTGGCAACACGGGCCCAGGGAGGGCGTTCTGGATAGAGAGAGGAGGAAATGTCTTTGATCGCACACTTGTCACTGAGTGAAGCAAAAGACAAATGGGGATGACAAAGTCCCACGATTGGAGCAGTTGTGAAAAACTCTTACGAGGAAACTAGGAGTTCCTGAGGAGGGCTTGATATCGCTGATATGGACCCAGTCTGACCTGCTGGGGTAGTTTGTAGGAACACACATGAGAAACAGTCACATGACAAGCGACGTCAATAGTTTATTAGTTTGAGCCACATTTGTATGAATAAGAATGAATTATTACCAGTGCTTGCTTGTATTTTCATCATCCATTTCTTCATCATGAAGCGTGAAGAAGCATTGAGCAGATATTCAGATCCATCACGCAACCTGACAGCAAAAGACATCAGTCATGATTGGCGACTGTAAAATCCACGTCTGTGTCCCGGTTTCGATTTTGCTCTCACCATCCGGTCACTCTGCCACTACTATTCCTTAGCCGTGAGAATTAAAGCCTATAATATGTCCACATGGGGGCAATGTTGGGCAAAAAAATCAGATCGTTCTTGGTCTGCTTTGGAATATCAAAGCGTCGTTACAGATTTTATTTGACAGTAAAGAACCTTGGTGAAAGTCACAGAGTTCCACAATCAAGTGCAACGAGTGGTGAAAGAACAGCAGCAGTTAAACGTGTAGTTTTACTTTACTGCGACATTAAATGTGCGGAAGAAACCCGGGGCGGCCTCGCTCCTCGCTGACTCGGGAATAACGTGAAGCATAAACCCGTCCTCACACCTATCGCCATCCACGGGAAATGGAGCTCACGAAACGCACGTGAGGAGAAAGCGTGTGTAACGACCCACCTCAAACGAAAGCAGTTGGCTCTCTTGGTGTAATCCGGGGCGGGCGAGCACTCAGCTCCCATCAGGTTGAGCGGCAGACCACACGCGGAGCTCTGGACCACAGCACAGATTCGATCAGCATTGTCACAAAGCCCATCAACTACTCACTTAAGTCACCCAGCCTCCTCTCTCCACACCGCTGCTGCTCACCCTGAGCGTGTCCTTTCTGTCCTGATAGAAGCACAAGGTGTGTCGGTGCAGGACGGCGTGGTAGGAGTTCCAGGTTCTGGTGGGCGCCTGTTAAAATAAGATAAGAGCCCGTGTTGCTGACTCTGGCCTTCACACGTGCTGACCGTGTAAGTTCAAACACTGAAAAAAATAGCCTCTCTCACTTTCTTTCCTCCCAGCTGCAGCTTTTGCTTCCGCTCCAGCGTTCCCTCCATTGAATACATCTCAGGCTTCCCAATCTGGACGGGGTTTGAATGAACACCAGAATTTAAAGATTAAAACCCGGCCCATGGGAATGCGATAAGAGCCCCTTAAGCGCTTGTTCCCCGACGAGCCCAAAGCAAACAGATCTGTCCTCACCGGGGTCGCACCACGCCCTCCGCCGGCCAGAGTTTCTTCCTGCTTGACCGACTCGGCCAGATGGGTCTCGCTCTGCTGGCGCACCTCGTCCTGGGCCATGTGAAGCGACAGCAAACTCATGGACTGATCCTGACCACACAGAAGATGCCCACGTTGGTCACCAAGAACAGAATCTGACTCATTCACTCAATTTGTGGCCGTCAAACAGGAAAGTTTGAACAAAGACCCTCACACAGTTCCTCAGAATACTCATTGTAAACGTGGCAAATTAGATAAATTATGTAACTACATAATTTGGAACAGACTCGAAATTGTATTATTTGGAGTCACTTGATGTGCAGAAATACGCAGATCCGCTGCTTCACTGCTGTGCACACTGAGGGCCAGAGTTAGCAGGTCTTTTGCATGATGGGTTCAGAGTTTCAGATTTGAGGGGACCTCCCTCAATATCCTCCCAATATAATATGCTTGAGGATATTTCTGAACATCGTAAAACATTTTGGTATTCCGAGTGTAAAAGACAGAAAAGGGAAAATCGTTCATTTTCTGTTACTCAGGCCTCACACTACCTGTGGGAGAGTGAAATTGGACAGTTATTGGACAGTCATGTCGACTTGGTGTCTCAAACGTGGACCTCACCTTCAAGCTAACACTGCACTCGTCGGCCTCCTCTGCCACCTCCGCCTCCTCCTCCTCCTCTTCCTCCTCTCTGTATTGGTATATGTATCTCTGAGTGTCCTCTATGTCCGGCAGCTTCACCTGATCTGATGCCGTCTCGTTCATCAGCAGTGCAGGTTTGCCCCCCTGCTCCTGGTTGGGAAATGCCGCCCAGGACCTCCTGTCACCTTTCGCCAGTGGAAGGAGGTGAGCTTTGGGAGTCTGGCCTTTGTCATACCCCAGCAAACTCTGGATGTAAGGGGGCAGTCTGAACTCAGCCACGAGCAGGTTGGGCGCTGAAGCGGTAACCAGGTTCCTGTAGAGCACTGCCGGGGCTTTCGGTGATGGAGACCGGGAGAGGGCCTGTCCGGTCTGGTCCGAGGGCGTGCCGGGCTCTTCCTGGTTGGACTCGTACATGATGTCCGAGCAGATGCTCCGCCTGTAGTCGTTTGTGCGATTCCAGATGTCCTCTAGTTCCTCCTCCTCCTCTTCAAACTGCTGATGGTCAAAGCGGACAGGCTCGACTTCTGTCTCTACTGAGTTGGGGCGGGCACCTGGAGAAGTTGCGGCGTTGTTGGCGCAATCTATACTGCCGACCTCCAGGGACATGAGCCTGCCCACAACCCCTCTGGGCTGCACTTTGTCCAGAGATGGAGCGTCAGGGCAAAACTTGAAGCGGGAGCCTGAGGTGGAATGTGATGAGTTCCGTCGAACATTCACGCTGATGGTGGACTTCATATTCACCACCATGTGCGACGCTTGGCTCAGGCACTGAGGTTTGGAATCTTTCTCTAGGACAGTGTGGGCTTTAACACTGCTGTGATCCGAGTGTCCATTTAATTCCTGTGGAGACTGTCTGGGATTCGGACGAGGACACGATTGAGTTGTTGTCACAGTATCTTGAGGATGGTTCACATACACAGGCATTTGAGAAGACTGGTGTGTCCTGTTACTCTGTTTCTGTGACACGTTCTCCCAGTTCTGCTGTGGGTCTTCATGCAGACTTACTATCCCTGAGCAAGCAAACGGATTAGCCGATAGGTCGCTGCAAGGCACTGTCTGATCCTCATCATCATCCAGAGAGGAAGGACAAGATACTTGAGTGCTTTCAAAGTCATCTGTTAGATCCTTCACCGCACCTGCCAGGGTCTGAATCTCTGGCAAACCTGCACCATATCCGATTCTCGCTGAAGTGTGCCCCAGAACAGGAGCGGGGCGGGTCTGCTTGAAGGAGCTCAGGGCCGACTGTCTCTGGGATTGTGGGTCTGGGTCAGTCCCTGCTGTTTTCTTCGACTCTGGAGGTCCAATTGTAATAATGTCCTGGATGCTGGGGATGACACTCATGTCCTTTGGCAGGTCAAAGCTCAGCACAGAGCCCAGAGAGAGGAACCGACAGTGGCTTTTCACTGGAGCAGTGGCAGGCATGGTGGAACCTCCTGACTCAGCATACGGGACAATGGTATCGTCACCTGAACATTCTGTCTCAATGTCCCTCAGCAGGGGATTCTTCATATACGCCATTGGTTCCGCTCCTTCCCCACTGCCTTTACTCTTTGGAGAACTCTTCTTCCGCCGCCCCTCCTTCAGCGGCCATGTGTGTGTGTCGTAATTCACAGCCTGACAATTGTGGGGAGGCGTCCCGTCGCTCAGCTCGTCCACTCCCATGATTTTTTGTATGGTGTGCCTGCGCACGTCTCTCTTTCTCTTCCTCTTCTTGCTCATCCTCTTCAGGCTGCTGAAAATGGAGCTGCTGCCGCTCCTCGTCAAAGGGTGGAAGCTGACGTTGGTGGTCTGAGGCGCAGGTACGGCAGTGGACGGCGAGGAAGAGGAGGAGGAGGGCGACGCGGTGGGTGAGGCAGACGCCACTGAACGGCTCTTTTGGAGGGGCAGGGTGATACTCTCGTACACGGGGACCACAGCCAGGTTGTTATCCTTGACATGCAAGTAGGTACTTACCTGGAAAAGGAGAAACAAGAAATTAGGTGAGGATTCTGGTGCTGTGTTAGGATCAAAACGGGAAAACATTAAATTGGTCCATGCGCGCTACAAACCCCCGGAGTGTTGTGGGAAAAAAATTGAATAAAAATACGGCTGCTCAAGCCAAGTAGGCAGTTGAATCGGAGTAAGTGGACTTGGTTGGTTCTTGAAAATGGATTGCTCCTCGTCTGAGTAGCTCCATCAGTTCACTCACTGAAGAAGTATCCTCAGTTGTGAGCCTCAGAGTGTTTCAATTCTTACGCAAGAGGCCTCAGAACTGCAGAAGCTTATTGAGTTCCTCAGAACTTTTTCTTGTTATAACCTTTTGATAAGCACTGACAAAGCTTCAAGAACAAACCAAGACCAGATCCTACGATTCAGCTTCCCACATTGAGGACCATGACTTGGATCACTGAGCATCTCCACAAACACAACGTCGGAATCCACGTCCAACACTTAAGAAAGAAGACATGACAGAAGACTCACTCACAGTGACACAATTAGCTACTTTCTACGGACACAATTCAGTCCCGAGTTTTCTATACAACCAACAAATCCACAAAAGAGAGAAGTCAGCACAAGCCTGGTGCCACACAGCAATGCAAAAGTATGACGACAGAGAGAAAAAAGAAGAGATGAAAGGACAGAACAACACGGACACGGCTGTGCTGACGCCCTTGCAGGGCGTAATCAAAGTCATGTGTGGTTGTGCATGCCGTCATATGCAGCTGTAATGGCTTGACCCTTCACCTCTGTGACTAATCTCTTGTTTCTGTGAAAGCCCCAGACAATAAATCATAACGTGCAGTCTGGGGGCTGTTGTTTGAGAGTTCAGCGCCGGGTCTTTGTCTAATGACCGTTGCCTGTGTTGCCGCTTCCTGTCAGGAGCCATTTTGGAGCTTTCGCGGGAAGTGAGGTGGGACGGTGAGGTCACTTATTTTACACAACGCCGGCAAAATTGCGGGAAGACAAACAAGAGCGAGGTTTACGTCAGTGCCGCGGTGAGATGACCTAATTATAGAGAGTGCGTGTGCACGGTCTGAGCAGACAGCGGTGGGTCTTCTTTACCCCTCGCTTTCATTCTCCCTTCCGTCATCAACACCAAGTTTTTTAATGCCTCTGGCTCATCTGACGAGTTCGGGGCCAAAGAAAAGTTTAAAGCTGTAGGAAAGTCTTAGTGGAGGATTTTTCTTTTATTTCCGTAAGTTTACAGAAGACATGCTTGATGAGCAGCACGGCCATGTTATTTCAGAGACCGCTTCACATTCATCGACCCAAACCCAAACTCTGTAATTTGTTCAAAGCGCTATTACCTCATATGAAATATTTTGAAATTATTGTGGGGTAATACTCACAATTTTTGAGATAACACTCACAAATTAGGGGCTCTGTCCTCAGGCCTAGTTATGTAACTCCTCCTCTTATGCAACACTGGCGTACATTGTAGGTTATGGGAAGCCCCTGAGTGTCAACATTGCACTGAATTTTTACAACATCTGTAAATAGACGGTATGTCAACTGAACTTGTACATAAATGTACATGCTGCTGATAAATCTATTCTAAATGTTTAGCAAAGACCACTGCACCTACACCAACACCGTAAAGATGGTGGTATTCCAATGAATATTCCTTTAAGGGCTGATGTGGTTGACATTAATCGGTCCATTCTATTTGGATAAATGTGTGTTTTGATTGTGTGTGTGCATATGTGTGTGTGGGGCTAGTGAGGCGGAGTGTGTGTATTTGTATTACAGGGATCACGATCTGCGATTCAGAGGCAACTTTATTAATGCAGATGTTGACATAACGAAATAAATGGCTGTCACTGCCAGATCTGAGAAATCTGCCGACTCATGAGGCAAAACAATAGAAATGGCTACTAAAGCCGGCCAATTCCCCGAGGTGAAGTAAGTCTTTATTAAAACGCTGTTGCCTTCTCTCGGGTCCTAGCTGCTATTACCTCGTTTTTCACTGAAGGATTTCTCACCGCCTCGAGTTCCTGACCAGCTCCCTCAAGGGTATAAACAAGAATCCTGCCAGACCTATTTTGTTTATGTTGTGCAAAAATGGGTTTGTCTTCTTTAGGCGACCTAAGTGGCTTCATAGTATCGCCTTTCTTGGTTCGGGGGGTATTTTTGAGCATGTGGATTCGTGTAATTTACAATAGGTTTAAAATATCCAGTCAGGCAATGACCACTATTTGATTATTTATTTTGATGTCCATGGTCGAAGTGAAAGATTAAATGACTGAGACATAT
>OMPJ01038879.1:0-10473 GCA_900312935.1 Carapus acus | reverse complement strand
AACCCGCAAACTCCCCCCCTCATCCCGCCAGGCGCCTCTCTCAGGACCGCCACGCGTGAGACTGCAGATAGATTCTGATGTTCTCATTTATGTCTTAATGATCGGGTTAGTATGCAGCCTCTGCTACGCGATGCTGCGCCGGCTCAGACGGAGAGAGAGAGAGAGAGGGAAGGACCACGGCGAGCAGCCGCCAGCACACGAGCACACACACACACACACTCACACACACACACCACCACCACCCCGATCAAAGGATTAACGTCGAGATCGAATTCATACAGATACATAGATGTGCGGCTCAGCCCGAGCGGAGATGGCGCACTTGGCGTACACACGCAATTACAGATAAATCACACATCAATCGGTATTAGTATAATACTCTAAAATCAGAGCGGGAGAGGGCGAGGGAGAGAGCGAGGGAGAGGAAAAAGAGGGCGAGGGTTGCTGCTTGTAATGACATGTCACATTATCATGGATGGTTCATGCTTGAAATTCCAGGATGAGTATCCTTTTAGTAAACAGCCGTATCATTTGAATATTTCATTGAGGCCAATTACCAGCTTGTTTACTTATTAATCTGATTGCTGCTTGCCAGAATAAGCTTCAGCCCAGCATCGCGCGGAGAATTAAGAGTTTGAGCGTGCAGAGACGAGCGGCAGCCCCCCGCACGCTGCTGCTGCTGGTGGGCCTGCAGCGGGGAGAGAGAGGCAAGTTCACGCTGCATTCTGATGATAGATAAGAGAATGGCATTGTGGCGGCGGAAAGCGTTCCTACGTCCCCGAAGAAATGCACTCGTCCTTCGGTATCCATGGCCACGGCGGTTGTAAGCCTCGGCGTGTGGAGATAAACAAAGCGCGCAAACAACAGGCTCTCGCAGACAAAAGGGAGGAGGATGAATGTAGCGTAAATAAAGGTGGATGGTTGTATTTATCCTTTTCATTTGTTTTACTTTTACCCCTTGGATGCACAACCTACCAATTCCTACACTCTTTCACGAGTGGGGTCATTTTTGACCCCGACTGAAATTCTCAAAATATCAACAGTTTTCTCTAAATGAATAAAAATATTAATTAAGAAAAATATTACCCACTGTCACAAAAAATGATTGATGAGATTTATCTGGATTATGAATATATTATAATTTTTCCTTGTAAAGATTTTGAAGAGTAGTAACCTCGAGGTCATTTCTGACCTCAATTAAGATTCTCAAAATATTGCGAATTTTCTCAAACTGAATGAAAACATAAATTAAGAAAAATATCGCCTCGTGTCACAAACATGTTTAATGAGGTATACCTAGAATATGAATATATTACAATTATTCCTAATAAAGATTTTGAAGAAGAACAATCCCTGGGATTATTTTTGACCCCAATTGAAATTTTCAAAAAACTGAGAATTTTCTCAAAATGAATGAAAACATAAATTAAGAAAAATATTTCCTTATGTCACAAACATGTTTAATGAGGAATATCTGGAATATGAATATATTACAAATTTTCCTTGTAGAGATTTTGAAGAATAACAACACTGAGGGTCATTTCTGACCCCAATTAAAATTCTCAAAATATTTTGAATCTTCTCAAAATGAGCGAAAACATAAATTAAGAAAAATATCGCCTCATGTCAAAAACATGTCTAATGAGGAATATTTGGAATATGAATATATTACAATTATTCTTTATCAGGATTTTTAAGAATTACAACCCGTGGGATCATTTTTGACTCCCTATGTGCATCTAAGGGTTAAGGAATTCTCGTCCTTAAAGCGAATCCGCACATGATGCCGTGAACGACGCAATTCTGTTCAGATGTTGGGAACTTTCACAGCTATGTTGTGGAAAATAGGTCCGCGTTACGCGAGCACTAAAACCCTCGAAACATAAACTCGCTCCATATGTCTATACCGACAGATGACACATCCATTCATCACGCCGCCTATACCGTCCCGAGGAGCTTTTTACAGACGAGGCCGCGTCGTCGTCGCTCCCTCTGCCTGCCCCCAACTCCAGACCTCCGCGCCCGCCATCGATCCGCACTGTGAGATATGACGCAGAGGGACACCTATGGCACCGTAGCGTTCTGGGTTTTTTTTTTTCTGAGAGAGAAATGCCAGAGAAGGGCACAGAAGTTCACGGCGGTTTGTTCTCGCACGGCCTCCACCTCCTCTTTCTCCCCGTCCTTCCCTGCTAATATCTCACCAGGCCGGCGCTGGGCTGGATGGGGCGGCATGGCTGTAATTCCATTGGGCTGCGATGACAAAATGGACCATCTAATAGCATCACCAGCTCCAGAAGAGCCAGCGCAGGGGCCCGACCCGCCTCCGTTTAGGGTATTGATGTATGAGAAGATGAGGGGAGGAGGCGGGGGCCGCCCCGTTAACGTAACCCGTTGATTCCAGCAATAGCCACAGCCGATCGCTAAGCTGATTGTACAGCTCCGGTGCACGGGGTGACGTCTTACGTAAATGGGTGGAACAGGGCAGAGCCATAGGAGCATTTACAGCGTGTATGTGTGTGTGAGTGTGTGTGCGCGCGCACTGGGTCAGGCCCTCCTCTCCATAATCCAGAGATTTTCCACTTTGCTGCCTCCATTGTTGCGGCGCGGGGAAAAGCGGGCGGAGACTCCCGATGCACTCTGCTCCACATCCGTCCCCGGCCCTGCGTGTGACGGCAGCTAATTCCCGATACTTCAGACCCACGATGCTAATCGCCGTCACCCGCTCGCAGCCGCCCGACTCAACGAGGAACGTTTCCGCCAACCGTCGGCGCCTACGAAAGAATAGCAGTCGAGAGATAACAGGTGCTGGATCTGCGCCTGGCGGATTGATAGCCTCGCGTCGCCGGGGGAGCTGAGCGGAGCCGCGAGGCCGCGCGTTGGATCACGCGGATGTCGCCAGAGTCGGAGCGGGTCGACGGCAAGAAAGCGGGATCACGGATCACGTGGCTGTAATCCGCCCCAATTAACTTCTGCTTTTATCCGCCGGCCTCCTTTTGTCTCTACCCGGTCGCCTTGTCGTCTTTATCTTTTATTTCTACGGCCCGTCGTTCCTCCACGCCTGTTCGCAAAATGTCTCCGCCAGGCGTTCCGATGCCGCCTGTCAGCTCACACACATGCACACAAACACGGCGATGTGTGAATACAACCTCCCTCATCACGTCATTATCCCTCTAATTGAGGTGCAGTGCAGATGGGCCCTTTCTTTCTGCTCCTTTTTCCTCCAGAAGTCATTCTAGTGAGTAGAGTCGCATCATTCTGGTAGTTGGTAGCTCTGCTGTACGATAATTGATGTCACATATGCACACATTTGGGGACATCAACAGGACTATTTGTGGCAACGATTATCTTAATGTGGCTCATTCCACAACCTCAGGCCCTTTACTCAGACACCTTTACTCTTTAAATAGCTCAAACGTGGAAGTGGCGTATTCAAACGCATCACAGATCTTCTTTAATCTTTGTTCTAGGCTAACAGGGGGAAGATTTCCCAATAAAATTCACCGGGCACCCTTTGGGAGAAGGAAACGCATTGAGGTAATATTGCTAGGATGTGCGATATATGTGATACAGTGTCATCTGCGTTGTGTAATTCTAGATCCTTATGAATAATTGAGATATTTGCTCTGATGAAAAAATAGTCTGAATTTGAGTTCCTGTCTCCATTGTCACCAAGGGAAACCATTAAAGCCGCTAAGTCGCCTCCGCCGGGCTGCAGTCTGCATCGGAACGGTTCCATTTCTATCCTCATAAATCCACAGCTTTGGACGTTTTGGAAATGAATCGCACTCCGGTCGTGTCACTGCCTCGTTTCATTCCTTTGTCTCCGTTTATTCCACCGATTCCTCTGCGTTTCCGTCCTCACTCAGTGAGAACGCAAACACGGTAGATTCTGGATCCTGCTCTAACCAGGCTCGAACAGCAACGGCAACGAATCTTAATCCCACACCGTCTTGAAAAAACAATCTGAAGGGTGTAATCTGCCCGTTCTGCGCATGTTTCTGCGACTTTTGTCTGCAGGACTTTGCTGCGTGACATCAACCGAACAATTTTATCGCAGAAAAACTCTAAACTCTAAACCTTAACCTTTCACTGCGCACACACGAGCTGACAGAACAACAGCGGCCTTATCGGGCCAAGGAGAAATATCTGCCTGATAAAGAAAACATTTACCCTCCACCGTCTCTCTGCTGACTTTGATGTATCGCGGCTCGGAGAGCTGCGGTCTGAAGCTGGCGCTGTTTCCGTGGCGGCGCCCCAGAGGAGTTTCCACCATGTGAACTCGGGTTGGTGCTTTAAAACCGTTAGCGCGCCGCTGAATCCATCGCTTACTTGGGTCCAGAACGAAAGCTGCAGCACCAAAGCAGATTAAACGCACTTTATGTACAGTATACCTGAGAGAGGAGACACGGCTTAACGTGGTTTACATGTATGTCAAATGCTGTAGAGACACTTCAAATAATTCTTGAAAATATTCCAATTCCTCCATTTTATCACTGGCCATTTTGCCATATGAATTGCACGAAACACATTTCCATAAATTTGAGATTCCCCGTCTGTAGAAGGAACATCTTGCCCACATCCAGCTTTGTGTGTCGCTGTCATGTAGGTAGGTAGGTAGGTAGGTAGGTAGGTAAGTAAGTAGGTAGGTAGGTTGGTAGGTAGATGGCTAGGTAGCTAGGTTGCTAGGTAGCTAGGTAGGTAGGTAGGTAGGTACTTTGTAGATTTGATGATACAGAGGGTAGAAGATACTAAAAAACTATGCTGTGCACAATAGGAAGTTAGAAGGAACTAACCAACAAACAATACACGATTTGCACATACTAAAGAACCACCTAACAATAAAAAAATGCAATTTACAACATTGTTACTAATCAATATTTCGTCACTCATCACTTTGATAAGTTACTTATGTATGTATCGTGCATGTATCGGTGCACGTGGCCAAAATTCAGATGTTTATTCTGTTACACTCATGGTGGACAGCCCCCCAGTTTGGGTCTCATCCCGCCTTGGACGCGCTTCTCAGAAACACGGCTCTCATGCGGGATGAAAGACGGCACGTCTCAGATCCCTCTGCGGCTCTCGGGAACAAACGTGGTCACGTGACGGGATTTTGGCTTTGTTGTCGGTCATCTTAAACCTGCAGCGCTTTGCATATATGGACCCGCAAGTGTGCGGCAGAGGGCTGTGTGTGAGACACAAACGCCCCTCTCTCGTCCTCTCCTCTGAACGTCTCGCTGAGAGGGGGTCCACCGAGGTCCTCGGCTGCAGACTAATCCCACGATCCATGGGAGGGACCTCGAATTACACCTCTCTCTCTCTCTCTCTCTCTCTGCCTCCGTCCCTCACTGGCCTGTTGCCTTGACACGTGTCGGCGTCTCCCTCCGTCCTTCCCCGGCTTCC
Source organism: Carapus acus (assembly GCA_900312935.1). Lineage (NCBI taxonomy): Eukaryota > Metazoa > Chordata > Actinopteri > Ophidiiformes > Carapidae > Carapus > Carapus acus. The sequence continues at coordinate 5,070 of OMPJ01038879.1, read as the reverse complement.
ATCACCGCTTGCATCTAATCTGATACATTACAAACAGATGTGGGCTGAAGTATGATAGATTATTTGCGGTGCAGCGTCTGAGCGTGGGGGACGCGGATTGCTCAGCCACAACAAATGTGTTTTATGAATACGAAAATGTGGAGCATAAATCTGGAGCCGCGCTCGGTCTTTTCTATTCCATTATGCAAATGAGACCCACTCCTGGGAATTTCTGAAAGCAGGACAGACATTTCTATATTTTTATATATATACATGCATGGACGAGTGTGTGTGTGTGTGTGTGTGTGGTGTATCTATAAAAGCGGACACGTAAGATGTGTCTCGCACTGCGCCGCCATGGAGGCTGGAGGTAAATATAAAAAATGGCGGTGACATCATGCACAAGAGCGCCAGTGGCTACAGTGTGGAAAAGTCCCCGTCACACACCCCGTCACACACACACACACACACACACGTACTGTAGAAAATTGAGGGATGATGCGTCCCTCTATATAACTATATGATTGAATTAAGAAAGTACACACTCAGAATAACCTCCTCACACTAAAACACACAAAAACAAACTGCTATGACTGTTCTCCAGTCATCCAAACACGTGGTAATCACAGACCATTATGTGTGTGTATGTGTGTGTGTGTGTGTGTACGTGTACGTGTACAACACACACACACGGACTTTCGACCATCGACTCTTGAGTCGACATTCCTGACATTTGCATTTAAATTGAAAGACAGAATGCATAATTTCTTAATTCCCTGTGAGTATCCACAGTCCCATATGACCCCACTCCACAGAGTCCTCCCACACACACGCACACACACACACACGTGTACACACACACACACACACACACCCTTACCAGAGGAGAACAAGCTTTTCCTGGATACCACTGTGTGCTTGACACCTCCTCCGCCGCAAATACTATGCACATTAAAGTGTGTGTGTACTCGTGCAGACGTGTATGCACTTACATGCACATAAAAAAAACATGGCCGCCTGTCCACAGCTGTATCTGCAGGCCGTGTGCGGCCGCACGGCGGTCTGCATGGGAGTGAGAGGAGGGTCGACATTGCTGCACTACTGCGCGCTCTTTGCTTGCATAGCGATGAGTCCATTACTGCGTGTGTGTGTGTGTGAGAGAGAGAGAGAGCAGGGGCAGTAGGCTGTAGAGCCACTTGGTGATGATGCCTCTAAAGTCATTGTTAACCGCCATGAAGCACGTTCATACCAGTGCTGTGCGGCTCAAGGGGAAAGACCCGAAGTCCAAGCCAAATGCAGCCCACAGCATCATCCCTTACCCTTACCCTTACCCTAACCCTAGCCCTAATCCAAATAAGTAAATTGCCTGAGCGACTGATACGGCCCGCTGCATCATTGTATGTGGCCCACTTGAGTGTGCTTGAGTGACTGTTTCAATGTAAGTCTCCCCCATTAAAATTTGCATTGACCACAAACTACATCTCCCAAAATGCACTTGGATCTTGTTATTGGTAAAGTGACGGTAGGTGTGCCCCGTCCATATACACACTTTATAACATGTCAGTTTATCAAGAAACACCAATGTGGCCCAAGTAGGTTGTTGACTTGTTGATTGCTTGTTCACTGGTAATTAAATTAATTAATTATTTTCCTGATGAAATACAAGGATCTGCGATATAATGATAAATAGACCTGACATATTTCTACATCTATGCAAATAGGATATTGTTGAATGAGTATAAGCAAGTTGAATAAGTAAAAAATTGTTAAAATTAGATGTTTCCAGTTGACTGATTGATTAAATTACATGTATACCTCCTTAATAATTGTCATTGACATCTGGCCCCTTGAGGGCCGCCGCCATGCTGATTTGGACAATGAGTTTGACACCCCTGATCCAAAAGAAATAAAGCAGCTCCCTCGTTGATCTCATTACTGTAAAATAGGTGAAAGCCTCACCCGATTTTTACACATTATCCAGCACCACAGAACTCTTATTCCCCGGCAACGGGCTGATGAAAAGAGGTGGTCAACACAGACCAGAGGGTGTGTGTGTGTGTGTGTGTGTGCGTCGTGCAAATATTTGGCATTTACCCGGAGCCTGTAAAAGCTACTGTGTGTGAACTTTTGCGAATGTTTTGACATTTGTTCAGAGGGTGTTTTTATTACGTCTCGCCCCAAAACGTCTGCATTTCTTTTACAGAATTACAATGTTTCGGTGACTTCTGCGTTTTTTTGACTACGCTTTGCAGGCCGTGGAGCAGCTGTGTGCCGAGCATTGTGGGGAATTTTTTTTACTGCGTGATCTTCACATGGCAAAAATCATTGGATTAGACCAGGGGTCGGCAACCCAAAATGTTGAAAGAGCCATATTGGGCCAAAAAAGTACAAAACAAACCTGTCTGGAGCCGCAAAAAATTTTAAAAGCCTTATATAAGCCTTATTACAAAATCAAATATTTATTCTTAATATTCTTACAACATTGGAAAATGTGAAGAATCTTTTTGTCATATTTTTCCTCCCAGCAAAACCACATTAAAACAAAAAAAATCCACATTTTTATCCTTTTGTCACACATTTTCAAAAATGCTCAAGGGAGCCACTAGGGCGGCATTAAAGAGCCACATGCGGCTCCAGAGCAGCGGGTTGCCGACCCCTGGATTAGACGAAAGCACGACACTTTTCTAGTTGGTGATCCGTGAGCTAGATTTGGCTAGGATGGCCTCTAAACATACTGGGATGGGAGCAGATGAGGGGTTGGTTCGATTCCGGATTCCATTTCCTCCAGGAGCTGATGTCTCTGCGTCCTCGAGCGAGACACTGAAGCATGAACTGCTTTTTGGACAGCCTACCGCTCCTTAAAAAACCCCAGAAAAAAACAAAAAAAGAGGACAGATTGACTGCAGAGAGGCAAATTCTTGAGGGATTAATGGAGGAAATTGAAGCCAAGAACAGGAGATTTAATTATTCACTGAAGGTTTGACTGCTGAAATAAATAAACGCTGCCGTAGTACAGTCAAACACACACACACAAAAAAGGCAACAGGGCTGAAAATAGGCTGTGGTCCTGCGAGCTGCTGTCAGTATTGTCCGACCGGGCCTGGCACCGCGCCATTGTTTTCCCGCTCCGACCACCTGCGCTGAGATTTCGGAGAGAATATCGGACATTTACGGGTAGAGACTTAATGCACTCCTGCTGACCATCTGTGCCATTTTAGCTGATTTATTTATTTTTCTGGCTACACGGGAGGCAACCCTGATCCAAACTGGTAGTTTCCAATTCACCATCCTCACTCGAGGCAATCAGACCCCGCCGGCTGAGCTCCAACCTCCTCCACTCTTTGGCTTACACCACGCCAGCAGCCCCCGGCTCCATCCTTACCAAAAAAAAAAAATCCCGAGTTATTTTCCGATTTCCCACCCAGACCACCTCTATCCACAATCGGTTGATGGCGGACATGCGCGCTAACAGGACCAACAGGTGCGTCCCCGCGGGGGGGATCCGCTCCACTTGTCCAAGTAATTCGCGGCGATGTTCCGACTTTGGCCCCCGTCAGCTTAGAGCCACGTCTTAATGTCTCCATCATCTAAATAAGGTCCCCCGACTCGGTGCTCAGCTAAATGTCATCAGCATGTGAATGCAGCACGCACAAACCTCCCGTAAGTGGCTCCTACCTCCGAGCCCTCTGCAGGAAAAAGGTCTTAATATGCTGAGTGCACAGGCCCCGCCGCTCGCTCACCTGCTCGCTCTGTGTCACTTATTAAAGGAAGAGCTAAGAGGCCGCGTCTCTGGGGTTATGATCAATGCTCCGTCGCTTAATGTGGCTGCCGCGTGTGTTTGCTTGTGCGCTTACGAGCGCAGGAACTTCTTATTATTGAATTTTTGCATTTAAAAATTCACCCTCCGCTGCATAAAAGATTTAGGGAGGGGAATATTATTAGCAGGCGCACCCTGAGCCCGGGGAAGATTTGCGGATGTTAAATTGTGGATTATTCATAATGCGAAAACGGCTGTGGGTTTCTGAGGCCCTGGGAGAGTTGGGAGGGGAGGATCACAATGGTTAAAGATGGTGAAGATTGCAGGACTGAAAAGTAAATGTATTTTCAACATAATCCATAATGCTCTTTCAAAGTTGTCATGATTTGATTATCTTTAATTTCCTGGATCGCAAGATCAACAGCGTAATAAAGTATCTACCTACCTAGCCACCTATAGTTACCTACCTAGCTACCCCGCTTCCTACCTACCTTCCTACTGATTTGCAATCCCTGGTTGGGATGATGCATCATCGGTAAACAACGTGCACTCTTTGCCTGTTTTTTGGGCTACCTCACACACACTAATATGTCTGTGGATCAGCTGACAGAAAAGTGTTTCATCACTCTGCATCTCTGTTGCAACACAATCGAGTTGTGTCCTCCGTTTGTTGCGGATGCACTTTGTATCCTCCCAACTGGTGTTGCTTTTTGTAGTTAAGTTCCATCCAAGGCCCCATCTGTTTTTATTCTCTCGCATCTCTGCCTGCAGGGATAACATCAGAGTTCAAGTCGCTCTTCAATTCCCCGGCTTTCCATTTCTCCCTCCTGACAGAATCTGCTTAGACTTACTGGTTTAATTCGATTGCGGGAACAAACCGGAACTTAATTCCTTTTGAACCGTCCTCGCCTGTTTGTGTGACCGGGGCCTGTGGAACATTCATGAAAATGTGAGAGTCATCGCCGGCCATCAGTCGTATCCGTGCTAACTGCATCAGAGTGGAGAGCCGTTGAGGTGAGGTGGGCCCCGTTAGATAGGACTCCAAAGACCGGACCGCTGTCCAACATCCAAAAACGCGGCTTTAGATAATGGATGACAAATACAGAGGGGTACGAGTGGGATCTCACAGGCGTCGGGGTCAAACTAAATAAGCCTGTGGGTGTTTTTAGCTGACAGTCGCGGCTGTTTCTCTCTGCCACGCCGCCCAGTACAGGTGAAATCTGCTCATTCATCTCCTTCATGCGAGCTGCTGTTGGAGCTCTTTAAAAATGTTTAGCTGCAGCAGCAGAAAATTGCTCCCAGAGTCCACATAAAGCACGCCGCGTAATAAGCAA
>OMPJ01038878.1:0-11158 GCA_900312935.1 Carapus acus | reverse complement strand
GGGCAACGGGGACGTGGGGGTCCTGGCGGTTTGGCTGTCCGGAGCTGAGGTCTGATAGGTTCGCTAGCAGGGGTCGTCTTCGGGCCGCTGGGTTGAGAACCACCTGTAGTCCCACATGGAGGACATTGAGCAGTCTTTGGCCCTGAGCTACTTTGGCCTTGTTCCTTCACACATAGAATGGGAGCCAGTTCCTTTGGGGCTTCTGGTACTGAGGGCCACTTGGTCTTTGAATTCCCCTGCTTCTCCACCAGGATTTGCCTTTTCTGGCGGAGCTGCCTGTACTGCTGCAGGCTGAGAGGTTTGGCTTTGGCCTTGCTGCCCTTGACCTCTGAGGATGGTGGCTGGGGCTCGGTGGCGGGTACAGATGAATTTTTGGGGGTCTTTGCGTCGGTTAGGGGGGAAGGCACCGCACCTTCACTTGGTGGCGATGCTTCAGGCTTTGATTTGCTCAGGTTCACCTTCTCGTCCACAGAATCAAACGTGTCCACTTGAACGGGGCCGAAGCTCACTCGTTTCTTCTCCTTTGATGGAGATACTTTGGGCGACTTCGCATCCACCAGCGCACTCTTCATTCTTTGTCCCTCCTTACATTCTTCTTTTTTGTTGGGGACGACTGGCTCCTCATCATCAGACACAACATTTATCTCCTCGTCGCTGTCTCCCACCGGCTCCACATACCTCAAGATCTCTCCTTGAGAATGCAATGGGCTGTTGCTCTGTGACTTCCCGCAGGGAGAAGACGACGGGCAGATTCTACCGCAAAAGTCACCGACTTCCTCTTCCTCTTCATCCACAGACAGCTTGAGACTGTAGGGATGCATGCTTTTCACCAGGTCGATGAGAGAGTCGGTGGCAAAGGCTTCAGAGTCGAGCTCCGCCGTCTCCAGCGCCAACTTTGCCTTGGCTGGAGAGGAGACGAATGTGGGCGTCTGCTGTGGCAGGATGTAGCTGTGATCGCTAATCCAACCACTCGCTGTCAGCGCTGCGTTTAGCGCTTGACTATGTTGATTACTCTGTGTGTCATGCAGTGATTCTTCCTACAGAAAGACAAACAATGGTCCACATTTTAGAGGTGATCTTGACACGCTGTTCACAGGTGTCGATGATACATTCAGTTTGGACACAACCCAGGAATGATGCGGCACTGTGTCCACGCCCGGCTAAATATTAAAACTAGGGATGTCCGATATTGGCTTTTTTGCCGATATTCGATATGTCTACATTGTCCAACTCTCAATTTACTACAAATGTCCGATAATATCGGCCCACCGATATTATCGACCCGATATTGGCATAAAAATGTAATATCGGTATCGGATTTTTTGGCTTTAAAACCGATAAAATAAAAACCGATAAAAATAAACTAATGCTTGCGTTACACCGAAATAGTGCCTATGCGCTCCTGACGCGTTTACCGGCGCACATCGGTATTGTCTGTTATCGGTATCGGTAAATTGAGAGTTGGACAATATCGGCATATCGGATATCGGCAAAAAAGCCAATATCGGACATCCCTACAATTTACCGATACCGGTATCGGCCGATACCGATATGTGCGCCGGTAAACGCTTCAGGAGCACATAGGCACTATTTCGGTGTAACACAAGCATTATTCTATTCTTATTGGTTTTTATTTTATCGGTTTTAAAGCCAAAAAATCAGATATCGGGCCGATAATATCGGTGGACCGATATTATCGGACATCTCTAATTAAAACCTGAGCTTCCAACTGTTGTCCAGAAAAAGACATGACATGCACATTGTAACTTCTCATTCTACCCAAGTTTGACTCTTCCAAAAACAGGCCACACCTGTACTGTGTCTTCCTGGACAACAGATTGTGCAAGAGAAAAACGAAGGCAGCTGCCAAGTTGTGGGCAGCCGAGGATGGCCATTTGATACAAAAGCCATTTTCCCATCTGTGGTAACCTTACACTCACCGATATATTGTCCCTGTGCTCCTGGTGCAGGAGGAGCTCTGTGCCCGGCAAGGAGTCGAAGGGAGACAGGGTGGCGTCGACGTCGCCGTCCACGCTTTCCAGCATCTCGCTTAACGCTGAGAGCAAGTTAGCGCTGTCATCTTCCCTCCCGTTTTGGTCCTGGTGGAGGAGAGCCCGCGTTTGAATTCCAAATAAGGTTTTTATTAAAAATCAACGGTATTGGAATTGTTTGAGGCAGCCACACCTGACCTGGGGCGACCCTGGAGCCAGATGATTTCTAACATGCCACAGATTAAGATCTAACTGCTTTAACTCCCACCTCTGAAATAATAGCAGGGTCCTCAAAGATGGCAAGGATGGAGTCATCCTCCATGCACAAAAGCGTGTCCATCTCCATGTTGTCGAGGCTGCCACCAATCAATACCAACTAAAAAAAGAAGAGGACGCACCCGATTTGTTAAACCTTACACCGCATGTGCTGCGGGGTTACAGCACGACATCAACAAATACAAGACAGATGGGCACTGCACACACGTGCGTGTGTGCGTGCCTGCATACACACACACACACACACACACACACACAGGAACTTGGCCTACTTCTGCTTCATACAATTAAATAATGAGGACCACACTTCCATGGGTGTGACCAAAAAACAGAGTGCAGGATATAATGGGAGGTCAACACCGGTTCGAAATTCTCAAACAGGGGAAGACGAGAAGGCTGCCATGACCTGAGACCAAAACAGGATCCTTAAATAAAAGTTGTACTTGTTTTGACACTTGTGGGGTCACGCCTCGGTGAGGCCGCCCAACAGGTTCTTGCAGTTAAGACTGACATGCGTCCCAGATTTTGGCACCTTATTCCTTGAACATTGCAAATTACTCATCAATTACATCTTCAGTTAATTCACCCTCAGGAACATTTTTTTTCCAAATATAAACGATGGCGTCATTCGGGTGTGAAAATGATGTCACACTGTTTAAGTATCATCACCTGTCACCTGTACCAGTATACAAAATTGCATTGAAATAAGAAAAAGCATCCAAGTGAGCATAATGCTGGTTGCTCACTTGGTATGCAGACACGATGTGGTCAGATTAACCGCAACATTGACCAGGATAGAAAAACTGAATGATTCTGATCTGAGAGAGAATACCATTGTCTATCTCATGGACGACCAGGCTAAATCGACCCTTCAATGCTGACAATGAGAACTTGCATTACAATGTCAATCATTCCATCCAACAAAGCTCACTTCAAAAGCCCCATACAACAGTTGTAGGGACAACAACCACAAACTATGATGTCAAAAACTTCAGCGTAGCGACTCCAGTGTGACTTGCTAAAAGACTCGTTTTGTGAAGTGCTTGACGACCACTTTTAGTTTGCACAAGAAAGGTGTTGATTGAATTCTATTGTAACATCCGAGAATGCGGGTGGTGCTGATTAAGTGCTCGGTTGTAAGGGGATGAAGGGTGTTTTGTGGAGGCCCCATTAGCATACGACTGGGACTGAATATTCAAAACACACCTCAACTTGATGCAATCCAATGCAACACAGCACTTAATCCTCCCTTCCAACCCCTCAACCACCCGTGTTTAATCATCTCCGCTTTCTGTGGCACTGTCAACGGAAAGGAACGTGTACTTATTCCACTGGACAATGTGTGTGTGCGAGGTGATGAGGAAGGGCAATACAAGCCCATAGAAACTGGCAGCAGCTTCATTCATGACTCCTCAGCTAAGACCTGGGAGGAACCCAAATACCACATGCTTCGATTTATGATGCAGAAAGTCGGAAAACTGGTTTCAGGTAACTGCCATAGGAGGATGCATCCAGGTTACACATCAAGACAGTGGAGAAACTCCTTCCCCCATAATATTTTTGTCCTTTTGTTGTCCTGTATCCTCTCATTATTCCAATTAACATAAATGTGGTCTGCCCGATGAAAATCTGTGACCACAATGACCGATTTTCACATTTCAAGTTGCACTGATTTTGCCCCATTCATAGGGTGGAGGCTTATCTGAACATAGTGGGAAATTTGAAAGCATCTCAATCAATGAAACAAGGGGCCATGTGCGTCCACGTTGCTTAGAAATGAAGGGCATTATCTCAGTACCACGATGGCATGCTTTCAAAGTTCACCCTGGCAACATAAAACGATGACACGGTTATCTACATGGACTATGCATTCAATCTATTCTCTGAAAATCAAACAAAAGAATATAACGTTGCTGGGATAAAACCTTTTCTGAACATCCTGTACCAGAGACGGAAAACACACCCAGAGTCCACGTGTACAGCAATACTCACATCCCGGGTAGTGGCAATCAAAATTCAAACAAGGCCGATTATTGCTTCGATTCCGACAAAAGTAATTCCAATGATCTAATGGAGATTAATCGATCGTTTTAGCCTTGTCGCTGCTCTCAGCTGTGCCGCCGTTATTCCACTCATTCAACCACGTGTCGATATGCCCACATGTGACGGTCTACAGGTGCCGAAACTAAATGCAAACGCGGAGATTCGAACTCATATCCATCCGCATTGATGCCACATGATAACGACATTGTCAAAGTAAGTACCTGGTTCGCTCCGTTAAAGGCCAGAAAGTCGCTGCTGCCGGCATTTAAACTCCCGTCTTCCTCCCTCCACCGCGCGGCCATCTTGCAGCCTGGCGCGTGTTGTGCTGGCAGACCGGGAAAGACACGTGGTCACCGGGCTGAATCCGCCGGATCTGATCTCGAATCAGTTTTAGTGGGCGGGACTCTATTCAGTTTCCGGTGCACAGCTGACCGGAAACCCGACCCGGAGTCAGATTTATATTTTCGCGGTCTTACGCGTGTACATTAGCGTATGCAGAGAAAAGAAAAAGACGTCCGCCCATTTCATTTTCCTCGACAGGTAAGCGGAGGCCACACACGATAATTTGCACAATGTGCTACATTTGGGTGAAATTGTGTTATTTAGTAAAAACATTTGCAAGCATTGTCGTGCTTTAGAATGACATCTAGTGGCAAAATAAGCCGCACGAAGAGCGAATGGACGGGAGGGGGCAGCAGTGTCCCAAATCTACCGAGTGGGTCGTCGCTTTAAAATGGGTTTTATTCTCCGTGACATGATAACTGCCTTCCTTATTCTGTTGGAAGTATTGATATAACCCTCATCGATGATACTCAAATGCAATAGTACTACCAATACTGCCACTAGCAGTACTGCCACCGCCACCACTTGTAACATTACGATTACTGATATTATTAACAACGTGGGTAATTTACAAGGAAATAAATACAGCTTCAGATTACTTTGGACTGACAACGGTCCTCAAGCAGTGCAAACAGAGATTACTTGCACGTTCCGATATTGCAATATAGATGTGTTTACTCTTCTGATTAACTTGTGTACTTGCTATTCAGCCTGATGATGGGGGTTTGTTGTTTGCCTCGCAGTAAGCACCCTTCCTAACTAACATTTAATGATGTTTTGTTAAATGTCTTAACATGAATTAAAAGATGCTCAGGGGTTATCTAATCACCTGTCACTTTGTTTAGTGGACACTACAAGCGTTAAGGTGCATTTGTAAGACTTGCTATTTCTGACTTATTGTGCTGAATATGTAAATAAGCTCTGTTTGCTAGTTAGGTGTTTCTGTTCAGTCACCTGTCATCATTGATCGCCACTCACCCATCATGATTGCCCATGTTTGTTGACACATAAACTATGGATACAGTCTCTGCCGTTCCCTCTGCTTGGTTGTTTATCGAGAGGCCCAAGAATAGTCTGGTGACACCCACAGATCACAAGAAGCAACACCAATGTTGTGTTTAGGTGCAGAGTATGTATGTTTAATCAATTCCAGCAGAGAGAAAAACAAGCCAAATTCAAGTTTGTCGTTGGACCGACAAGCTGGAGGTTTGTGGAGAGAGCTATTATAAAGGAGTACTCGGAGGCCTGTCATGAACAACCCACTTGGGGCACAGAGTAATAATTTTAGGTGACTATGCTCCGATGACCTGATTCCTACGCACGCACAATGTGTAGTGGACCTAACCACTCATGCCTCATGCTTGATTTCATTTATTTTCTTAAAATAGTGCAGCTGTTGTCATCCTATAGCCGCTGGTGCTTGCGGGATTATCAGCGCAGCCGTCCATCACCGTGAGTCAAAGAGTCACAACAGGCCGGCGTGTAAATAATCTAATGTCCATGTCACGCAAATCAGTTTTTCTTTATTTTGAATGAGTGTGATGAGAGGATAGACCTGCTGCTCCCCAGGGCCAGCAAAAAGCAAAAGCATTCATGAATGGATGGGTGAGTGGTGAATGGTTGAGCAGATAGATGGCACTTACAGGGCAACAGTGAGTGCACCCAGGCGCTCTCTCTCTCACACACACACACACACACACACAGACACACACACACACACACACACCTCTCGCTGGGACGGGCCTGAGGCCTGCGTGATCCCGCCTGCTGATAGGATGGCTTGATCATTGGTGGGCATGTTGATCAATAATTGCTGGATGTATCATCAGCGTTTGACCCACTGTAAAAAGGGAGATGAGTGGATGTCGTTTTGGTGCCCCTCTAACTTCAAACTGCTGCACAAAATAGGAAGATGTAAAAACAATTTGTTGGTGAAGCAGCGATTTGTGATTTTCAGAAGAAACTGGAAAATATCTGAATTTCCCCATGGGGTGAATGAGTGAGAGGTGACGCTGTGGTCCAAAAAAGTCAGAATAAAAACAACCGTTTGGCCTTCCTGCTGGGTTTTATTTATCCCAAGGAACTGACGTTTGCCGTCAGTCGGGAGAGTTGGAGTGATGACTTCATTCAGAGTTCCTCTGAGCAAAAGTATCCACGCCAACACTCACCTGCGATGGTTCCACACATCACCCAGCCGCAGCGACTGCGATGAAAAAGCGGGCGTAACAAGCCCGAGTTCACCTCCTCTTCATCAGCGTAGCGTTATCTCAGCCGTACTTTGTCACTGTTTTGTAGAGGAGTGGATGAGACTGTCTAGCCCGGTTATCTTCTGCATACCAGCGAGGAGTTGACCTTTCTGCTGAATGTCACGGTGGAACACAGTGTCAATAGCTGCGCTGATTCATTGGGGAGAGATATGCTCACAGTGCACACACGCAGGAGTATCCACACACACACACACACGCACACACACTCACACACACTTGCCTAAGCTGCTGATTTTGACCAGGACTCGACATGGTGAATGTTGTATACGCTGCACCTACCTGTCCTCTGTCTTTGTCATTTCCCAGACTGAGTTCTCTCCCTTCCATCTCTCTGGCTTCTCTCAATCTTTCGCTGCGCGGCCCCCGCACCAAAACACACACACGCAGTCTTCAAAATAAGCCTGGAGACGCATTACTGCCTGAAACGGGGCCAAAGCATCTTCTACACAGTCTCCTGTGGGTGAAGTGTGAGTGTGTTTAGGATTGCGCTTAGGCATGCATGTGTATGTGTGGGTTTGTGTGTGTGTGTATGTGCTCAAAAGGATGTGTGTGCGTGTGTTGGGGGAGTATTTTTGTGTAAGTGGGTCACCTTACTGCAGCATCTTAAGCCCAGTCTTTCTGTCACTACCCTGACACACACACACACACCACACACACACACACGTTGTTCCTTTTTGTACTGTTACCCCTAAATCCACAGAACCAGAGAAAAACAATACCCCCTCCCTTTTCCTACTCAAATACTTCTCCCTCCCTCCCTCTCTCTCTTTCTCTCCCTCCCTCTTATAGACACACACACACACACTCCCGCGTGCACGCACACACATGTCGACACACATGCTTTCTTCCCTTATGCTCCTTGGAATGCCAGACCTCACTCTGTCTTGCAGGGAGTAAAAGCGTACAAAAATCTCTCCTCCTCTCCCTTCATCTCTCTTTCTCCCCCTCCTCCTCCTCCTCCTCCTCTTTCTCCTCCTCTTCCTCCCTGACCTGGAGGAGGACTCCCACGGTGCTCTTTTGGCACGTCTGAATTTTTAAAGAGCCCGTGAGGTCTGAGGAGTCAGGTACGCTTCCCTCTCCCGCTGCCTTGCACTTCGCTATTGTTGCATGGCCTCTCGGTGTGTGTGTCTGTGTGTGTGTGTGCTTGCGCGCGTGTGTGTCTGTGCCCCGCAGCTTCCTCCCCAGTGTGTCGGTGTGTGTTGTCCACCAGGCTGCTCGCTCATGCGATGTTTGAATGTTTTTATATCCCTCTGTGCCCTTTCCCATATTGTGTAACGCTGGGAGCAGTGTGTTATAAAAAGGCAAATGCATTCTGATCTTTAACCTGACACCTTCTGCACAGGGGAAAACAGGCCACACACACACAGGCACACACTCGCGCACACACACAGGAAGAAGGAGGACTTGCAGGCTGCTGAGTGAGGGAATTGTGATGCCACTGGCCTCGTTTGATTTCTCCTTACTTTGAGACTTTGTTTCCACGCTTTCATGGCGAGGAAGAGGGGAAGAGGAATGCCCTCCCACATGGCGTAAGGAACATCTGTTAGAGAGAGTGGAGGGCCGGGGAGGAGAGGAGAGGAAGAGGAGGAGAAGAAAGGGGAAGATGGGGGTGGAGGAAGAGGAGGAGACTTGTAGTAAGCCCAAAGTGATAAAAGTAGGGAGGTGAAAAAAGGAAGGAGAGGGACAGAGGAGACGTGGAGTAGGGGTGTGGACAGGGGGAATGGAAAGAGGAGGGGAAGGAGGAAACGAGGAGGGAAGGAAGGAAGGAAGGAAGGAAATAGAGAGAGGGACGACAACCGCTGGAGGTGAGACCACCGCCTTCACAGAGCAGCAGTGGTGAGAGACTATCCAGCAAGGAGGCAGTGACACACAAGTCTACACACGTGCACACACACACACACACACACACGCAGACACGTATGCAGACTTAGCATGGTAACAGAAACCTGCATCAATAATGCATTTGAGAGAAACAGGGTGCAGGTTGTGCCTTACATAACCTTAGTGGAGTTTACAGAGCCTGTTCCCTCCTGCACGCCGACCTCGCTGACACAAATTTATCAACGTCGCCGGCGTCCATAAACAGATCGGACACCGGAAATGTGCGCCGAGAAAGGCGAGGAAACGCTACTTTGCGGGTTTCCTGTCATTTGGAGGACGGCGATGGTGAGAGGTGCTTGGCGCCGAGTTGAAAAAAACCGACGCGCGTCTGATACCTCAGACAAACCGCACGCATTGCCTCCGCACGCGCTCCCACACACTCGCGTGCAGACAGTGCAGCTGGTGAGCAGAAGCACCAGAGATGAATATGTTATTGGTGACATGGAGGTTGAGGATAGCGGTAAACATCAAGTGAGAGCATCAGAAGGAGGGAAAACACGGGAGGAGACGAAGGGGGATGATGGAAGGCCTGAAAATGTGGAGCGGCGCTAACGGGGAGGGAAGGAAGAGAGAGAGGAGGAAGAGGAGAAAAGTTAAGGGGAAGGAGTGAAAGAGGAGGATGGAGACGGATGAAGACAATAAGGTGAAGAGGAAAGGGGGGCGAGATGAGGAAGACAAAGGGCGCAGAAGAAAGTAGGAAGGACAAGATGAAGGAGAAGAGGAACGAGCGGAATGATAAGAGGAAGAAAAGGGAGAATAATTGAATGGGGGAGGAGTGAGGGGTGCAAAGAAATCCAACTGGGGGATAAGAGGGAAAGTAAAAAAGGAGAAAAAGCAGAGGGTGAAGGGGACAGATGAAGAGGAAGATGAGGACACTGGAGAAAGAGAACACGGTGAAGAAGGAGGTGATTTAATGAGAGAGAGTAAAAGTAAAAGGCCCAGCTTGTATTACGATATTTTGTTTGCAATATCATAGCAAACTTTTTAGAGGAAAACAAGACACGCTGAAAATGTCAAAGATGTTTATTTACCGCTTCCTGTTCTCCTCGTCACCGTTTCCTGCGACTCTGTCGTCTGTCAAACCTTTCTTTCCTCTGTCTGACATAAGCCATCTCTTCATTGGCAGATTGTTAACATCTTGGCGTGTGTGCGTATGTGTGTCTGTATGTATGCACGCACGCATGTGTGTGTGTGTGCATGACAACTGTGACCAGGTGTGAGACCGTGTGTTTTGTGCTCACTCACGACGGAAAGCATGAACTTGTCAAAACTGCCTGTAGGAAACTGCTAATGTGGGCAGATAACGTGTGTGAATCACAGTTTTCATTTGTGTGTGTATGTGTGTGTGAGCGTGTGTGTGCGAGCGTGCGTGTGTGTGTGCTGCGCGAAGCTCAACATGCTTGTGCTATCCTTTCTCTGCCACATTGCCATGGTGACAGTGCCCTCCCGGGGTAATGGGGGACGAGTGCGCCAGAGCTATTTATTCTCTTCCTCCCTCTCTCTCTCCCTCCCTTCCTCTCTCCCTCCCTCCCTTCATCCGTCCACCCAGCCCTCTCTTTTCCCTCCTCCCTTCGCTCTCGCGCTCCCTCCATCTCACTGTCTCACTCATTCCATCTCCCTCCCTCCCTCCCTCTGTCTGTCTCTCTCTCTCGTGCGCGCTCTCTCTCTCCCTCCCTCTCTCACTCTCTCTCCCTCTCTCTGTCTCCCGCCTTCCGCTGCTCTTTCTTCCCATCTCTGATTGGCTTGACGCTCCCCTCCTCCAAATGAGATACTGCCTAATGAGACAGAGGGTGAGGAAGGCAGGGGGAGAGAGACAGAGAGAGAGGGAGAGAAGGAGAGAGAGAGAGATAGGATGGGAGAAAGAGGGAGCGAGACAAAGAACAAGTATCTTAAAAGAGGGATGTAGAAATATGTGGGGGAGGTGATGCGTGCAGACTTTGTTCTTTCATGCACAGAATGACGACGTGAATCAGTCGGAGCCTGTGATGTCATTTTTGGAGGGAAACCGCAGACCATCTATTTATTTACACGTTGCGCCCTATGGTGCGCCTGTGTGTGTGTGTGCGTGAGTGTGTGCGCATATGCGCATGTGTTGGTGGTTAATTGAGGTCGTGACCTTTTTAAATGGTTTGCATTTATGCCAAAAGAGGTGAGACCGCTCTTTAACATAAGAGAGAGAGGCCTTACAGGGGACACAAACACACACACACACACCTGCGTGCATGTATGCACGCACGCACAGACATGTCCACACGCGAACCTGCGCGTGTAATGCAGGAGAGACAAATGACACAAAGATTGAGGAAAGATGGGAGAGGGCGGGGACGGTGGGAGGGAGAGGGAGGACGGAGGAGAGAG
>OMPJ01038877.1:0-19457 GCA_900312935.1 Carapus acus | reverse complement strand
AACAAAGCCACCAAAACCACCCAAAACACCCCCAAACCGTGCCCAATGTGAAAAACGACTAATGCACACACAGTTCAGCCACCACCCAGTGAGAGTGAAAGTGTAGAAAATTGTGATAGCTCACTAAATTTCGCCAAAAAACCTCACCACTCTCGCACACTCACGCTCACCACGTCTGCTCTGAGAGAGAGAGAGAGAGAGAGAGAGAGGGGGCAGAGAGACAGAGGGAGACAGAGAGGGCAAGGGTGCAAAGGAGGGAGGGAGAGAGAAGTGTGAAGGAGAAAGGTGTGATGTAATCAGTTCACCTGACGGAGGTTCTTCGTGTGTGCGTTTGTGCGTGTGTGTGACACTCTCTTGTTGAGTGTGTGTGGCCGTGGCCTGCAGAGCGTCTGCGGCGTAATTAAAGCTAAGCAGCATGCGTCGCCCGGTGACCAGCAGCAGATGGCGCCGCCGCTCATGCTCCAGCCCGACCTAGCCTGGCGTGGCCCGGCCCACCTCAGGGGTGCCCCAACACACACTGGGCGTGCTGGCTTTGATTGGAGGAGCCTGTGTGAGGGGGCGGAGACTCCTCTCCAGCATGTGTTCCCGCCCCCTGCGGTGACGCTGTGGGCGTCGGCATAACAGGAGCGACACAGCGCCGCACCTGTCCACACAGACGCCGCCATCAGGCCGCCGCCGCCACACGTCTGTCACCGACAGCCCCGTTAGGGTGTGGGGGGGAGGGAGGTAGGGACCGTAGACACGAAAGGTCACATGTCCTCCTGCTTTGGCAGTCAGTGGGCCTGAGGGGGAGCGAGGGGCTCCTGGGGAGCAGGGATCGAGGGAAAACCTGTTTTTCTCTTTTGTTTACAGCCCCGGCAGACGGGGCGCCGCAGCCAAACAGGAAGTCAACGTCCCAGACGGAAGGAAACGGCGCCGATCCAGCCATGGCGGCGCTCGGCCACACACAGCGCATCACACACTCTGCACACACAAAAACGCGCACACGCACGCTTGCTTAGTCCAGCTGTGCCCCCTGCTGTTGGAGTGGGCGGGGCCTATGACAGGACCAGCTGGGCTGGTTTCGGCAAGTCACAGTTCACCCTCAGCATCGCTAATCGGGGGCTCCGCCCACCCGGCAGCCCGCAATATGGCCGCTACTGTGCTGTGTATGTATGTGTGTGTGTGTGTGGTGTCCGTCACTTTGATGAACTTGACATAGAACACACAAACCTGCAGTAATTAGTATCCATGCTGCTTCAGCTGCCCACTGCAGTCACTCACACACACACACACACACACACATAAACGCGCACACACACAGCATCCACTCAAGCAGCATGAGTATGATTAATTTTAAAGGAAGGGACCACTGAGTTTGTTTCTGTCTCTGCAGGTCTGCCAGCAGTGTTTGCGCCTGAGCCGTCACTCACACACACACACACACACACACACACACACACACACACACACATATACACGAGTTGCTGAGGCCTCAGCATGTGCATGGTTTGCTGATGCTGTGACCCTTTATTTCTCCAGCAGCTCTGTCACTCTGCTCCATAAGTCACAGCAGGACGTCCAGCAGCGCGCCCGCACACACACACACACACACACACACGCACACACACACTCACAAACACACACACACACACACACTCCTACATAAGCAGAGCAGCGCTCCATCACTCTGGCATTTATGTGTAGCATTGGGTGAAAGATGAGTGGCTGCGCCCACTGGCTCCGCCCCCTCAGGTCTAACTCAGGTGTCAGTTAATTGTGCCTCAACATCGAGGAATGAACACGATGAAGACGGATGCTTTCATCACTCCACACACTGTGGCCAGGATTCATCCTCAAACACACACACATACACACACTCACTACGGTTTCACCAGAGGTAAACTGGTTAAACTGGTGTGTGAGGGTGTCATAGCAGAAAATTTTTTGTACCCCGAATATTATGAAGAAAAAGGAGAACAGGAAGGAATGAGGGCAGGAAAGAAAGGACAGAGGGAGGACTGATGCAATTGATTAAGTGTTAAATCAATTATTCAGTCATTTTGTGAGATAGTCTCAGTGTTCCACATTTTCATATCCGAACCCAGAGCAGAAGCACTACTAACTAGCATCATCATCATCATCATCATCATCATCATCATCATCATCATCACTGTCGTCGTCTTTATCGATTGCACTGCAGACGTACATTAAGTGTGACGGACAGGTGAAGGCAGCTTTGTTACAGAGACGAAGATTTCCACAGTAATTCCATCTGACAGCAACATTAAACACTCTGACGTCTGCCGGCAGCTGAGCGCTCGATTACCGCTGTCACCGCAAAACTCTTCATCATCACAGTACAACCTGCCAGGAGAGAAGAGGGAGGAGGAAAAAGAGAAGGAGTATGAGGAGGAGAGGGAAGAGGATGGGCCCAGCGCCTCTGTTGGCGTTAACCAGCTGCCCCCTAGTGTCCAGTCGGCATCTCAGGGGAGGCAAACCACATATGGAGGTCTACACCACTGTTTGAGGTGTGTGTGTGTGTCTGTGTGAGTTGGGGATGGGGGAGTCGGCTAGGGGATTTTGCTTGAAATAAAATGAGACATATCCTTAATGCCCTGTGGGCTACTTGTCTTAATTTGGACAGTATTCCCACTATTTTCTCCGTCCACTGCACGTGTGTGTGCGTGTGTATCTGACGACTGTGGTGAGTCCTGCCCAGCAACAGGATCTGACCTGCTGCCCCCTGTGACGCTCATCTGAATAAAGGCTCCGACGGGGGGCCGGGGGAGAATCTGCCTATATTACAATGCCAGGCTGAGCGGAGGGTCCGAGGCGCCGCCGTGCTCGCCTGATGGCCCGCTGACAGCCGAGCGTGGAGTCGGGCACGGCCTGCTGAGCAGAAGGTCGGCAGGCATCATAGAATCCAACGACAGGCTGCCTCCCTGACAGGCCGCCTCTGACAGACACGCGCTTTGCTCGGCTCCTGCCGGCCGCCGCGCCTGGCCGTCCTTACTCGCCTCCCTGGTAAAGTGATGGGGGAGGGGTCAGAGGTTAGGGCCGTGATGGGAGGCTGTCACGGCCCAGTGCGCCTGACATGTAGAGTGAACTCATTCTGTCCAGCCGGCCGCCTCGTCTCGGCCGCCTAAATTAGACCCATTGCCAATTCTAGACAGCGCGGCCGTCAGAGCCGCCAGCCGGACCTCATAAACACGCCCACATGGAGCGTTAACACGGAGCGTCCCCGTTGGGGCACTGTCACGGCTACGGGAGGACGAGCACACACACATTGGCGCATACACACATTCTGCACCCACCAGTGCACGCTCTCATGCTTTATGTATTGATGATCTTTTTCTAGCTGACACACGCAAGGAGTCATTACTCTTCATATGTATTAAGCATTGTACCTTAAATGCAAACCACCATGTTGAGAACCAAACTCTCAAGGACTTACACACAAACATACACAGCAGATCGATGTTTCTATTGTCAAACTATGTCCCTAGATTATCAGTGTGGAGATATGATTAGTTTTTGTGTGTTGGTGTGTTGTATATGTTGTAATGTTGTATATTGTGTTGGATCTTGGACCGTTAAAAATCGGGTCAGGTCAGCTTAGGTCACTTAACTGCGCAAACACATAGTGCGTAATAGAAAACACAATAAAACAGGCTTTGAGGACCTTTTTTTAAATTATTATTACTGTTGTTGTTGTTATTGTTATATTATTGTTGTTGTTGTTAATTTTATTATCATTATCATTATTATCAATATTATTATCAATATTATTATCGTTGTTGTTGTTGTTGCTGACAGAAGAATGTTGTGCGTTTACATTCTTCTGTATATAGAAACTCTCTTTCTTCTTTCTTCTTTCGCTCCTCAAACTACTTTCATGCTCTGATTCTGAGATTTATTGTGAACTCAAACCTCTCCACCTGTATCGTGCTATGTTTCAGCCACATAATTCCAAAGTAAAACTTCCTTAAAACTACATGTCCTACAGTCCCTGTATGAGGGCGCGTTCACGTTGTACTGATCCGCGCGTCGACGTCACTTCATCATGGCGGCCCAGCCTGTAAACACTGACTGAATTTGCCCTTTTCTGCACAGAACTTTATCCTCCGCGGCACCTGCGACGCCCGGCGTGTCCGCGCAGGAGCCCACAACTCAACAGCGTCACAGCGACGCTTCGTGCCGCGAATGAGCCGTACTTGGCGGCTTGCCGTGGGCGGGGCGGCCCGGTTGCCGGGCAGCGGCGCGGTGACGCCATGGCAGCGCTCGGCGGCGCCGGGCGGCAATGACGACGGCGGCGGACGGTATAGAAACGCCGCTTGCAGCGGCCAACAGAGAGCCGGAGGGACGCAGAGCACCGCGCAAGGTAACACAGCAGCGGCGCTAGTTTTTAGCCTGCTAGTCCGTTACAAGGGCGGGAATAGGCCGCGTTATGTCGGTGTTTGTGATGCTAACCTATTAGCATGCTAGCCGAACGCGGCTGGCGGGAGCACATGAAAGCAGGCACTGGACAAATAGAGAATAAATTAACATTTGGCTTTTATATATCACTGTCCCATTACCGAAGAGCCGACCATTCTCACATTCTGTCCCAATGCTTTGAATCTTTTGCTTCAGCCAAGAGCGTTTGACATGATGTAACCGTATTCCTATAATAAACAATAATCTCCACAATTGAAATAATAATTGGGGGTGATAGTTTGTGAACTACGTATTTCAATGGTGAGCCGGCCAGCTGAGCGTCTCTAGAGGGAAATTTAGAATGGTTTAGTTGTTACTCAAAAGTTGTTTGCTGAATAATACATATGCCCTCTTTCAATGAAACGATGATGTCACAATGGATGAATAAAACAAATGTGAAATGACATCATGGGAGTGTAAGCGTAGGCTGGGATGAGTGTGTGGGTGTGTGGCTGGGGTGAGTGAATTAGAAACGTAACCTTGGTGGACTTTGACAGGTTGCGTGTGTGTTTGTATTTGTCCAGGTTGAGGATGTCCACTCCAATTGATGACACGGCAGACGATGTCCCAGTCCGGGACATCGCAGCCGCCTTCCCTCGACCGCCACCTCCCCTGCCAGGTGTGTTTGCCCACACACTGTGTTTTCAAGTGGTTACATGTTGATTTAGGTCCCTGCGGGCACATCCAGTGCCTTGCAGGACTACAGACAGGAGACGGTCACCATTGTCTATAGGAGCTCATTAGTATAAATCTTCAACAGCTGTAGAGTCACTCACCTCAATGTCACCTAAGTCAAGATGTCAGTTGTTGTGGTTGCCGCAGGGGCTTTTTTGCAATCAGGTCATCATCCCTGTCATCGTGTCGTTCTTTGGCAGATTCGTCGGTGTATCAAAATGCCCGAGCCAGGCAGGACATCTCTCGAATCTCCAGGGAAGAGCTGGAGAACCGTTTTTTGCAGCTGCTGGAGGAGACGCTGCAGCTCAAACAGCACATCCACAGACAAGATGACAAAATCAAGAAGTGAGACACTTACACACACATAACACACATCCTCCGTTTGATCCTCTGTTTTGCGCGACGTGAACACTCAACTTCAAACTTCACTGTGCACTGTAGTCAGATCTCTTTCCTTACCTACAATCCCCCTCTCCTCCCGTCCTTCAGACTGGGCACCAAGCTTATGAGGCTCGTGAATGACCGCGGGCGGTTGGAGCGGTTGGCAGCGGGTGGTGGTGGTGGGCAGCAAGTCTCCAGGGTGAGGGTGGTGGAGATGGAGGACCTGGTGGAAGACCTGCAGGAGAAGGTCCGCTCCCTGCAGAACAACAACGAAGGGTTGAAACAGCGCCTCCATGTGGCCCGGCAGCAGCTCATCTGCAAGCAGAGGAGACCCACGCCGTACGACCACATCCAGCCACGCATCAACTCAGGGCTGAAGAACATGCGGGACGACATGTCATCCGCCTCTCAGCCTCGCCCGAAAAGTGAGTGATCATCCCGGGAGAGTGTAACACACACACACACACCAAAGGGAGGATTTGTCAGTTTCTCACACAGTTTGGTTGGAAAGGATATTTCCACATGCGTGTCTGTGAGGAAACATCCTGATGTTTCTCCCTTGCAGGCACCCGGAGTCTGGACGGAGCTCGCAGACCCCCCACCGGCCTGCTGCCTCGATACGGACACAGCCTGCTGGAGGACGCCAGGGCAGAGATCCGCAACCTGTGAGTACGAGCAGGAGGCGGAGCCATGTGTCAGCAGCTGCTTTTGTCGGAAAAAGTAAGGAGTCAAGTTATTTTGTGCGGCAGAGAAAACGTGATTGAGTCTCAGCGAGGCCAGATGGAGGAGATGGAGCAGGCTGCTGAGGTGCTGCGAGACGAGCTGAGGAAGAAGGAGGCCGAGTACGATGAGCAGCTCCTGGGGATCAGGCAGGACCAGACCTCCAAGTGCAAGTAAGAGGGTCCCAGAAATAGTTACTACTATTAGTTCTTAGTGTTAGTGGAGTCTGTCCACATACTCGCACAAATCTAGTCTCCTGCTGTTGCTATGGCGATGACACACTCTGGATCTCAGCATGATTGATGCATTCCCGGGTCGTTTCTGTTGGTACATAATGGATAAAGTAGAATCAGCAGCAGGTCCAGGGTCTCCTGCTTTTGGCTGTGATATTTAGGTTTGCAATACTCATACAGGAAGCCGAAACCCTGCGGGCTCTGCCCACACGGAGGGTACTACTCATTACAACTCCACCTTAAGTATTTGTTTTCACGCTCTGCTTTCCTCTTATTCGACATCTGAGTATCCGCAATTGAACCACCTTCAGAGGAGCAGCAGTCACAATTGGTTGATTACCCCTAACGCGCACAGCGTTTGTGTGTGCGTGTGTGTGTATGTCCTTCCACCTGCCTGCCTCTCTGCTGTGGTGCTGTGTTGTTCTCTTTTCTTAATTGTTTTAGCTGAAGCTGAAACTCAGCTGAGGCCAGAGCAGCTGCTCGCTAGGAGCACCACGGAAAAATCTGAGACGGAAACCACAAGTATTGATTTGGAGGCTGGAGGATTACACACACACACACACACACACACACACACTCGTTGTAAACAAACCCTGCAGAGAAGATTAACCTCGCTCTCTCTCTCTCAGGTCTCATATCAACAACAACATAACGATGATCAAGCTGCAGAAGCAGCTGGCTGACAGGTCCAATGCAATCACTGTGATGGAGGGTCGATTCCTGCAGCTGCAGGAGGTGAGAACATGAACCACCATGCGAGTAAGCCAGACCGCCAGAAACGGATCAGAGAGTCAACGTGACCCAACAAGGATTTGTCTGTGGGAGTTGGAATTGCTCCCCCATGTTTTCATCCCTGGAGAGAGAGAGAAAGGAAAGCAGATGGTTGAATCAAAGTTTGGTGGCTGAAGCAGCAGGAGCATCAGGCTCGAGCTGTGCAGGTCCTGGTTTTAGGGGCTCAGCCAGACTCGTCGCTTCGAGGCCTCATCGGGTCTCGCTGTATAAGACTACGCTTCTGCTGTGAAGCCTTGTGCCCAGAATGTTCTGGCTGAAACGTGTCTGTGGCCCTCACAGAACCAGAAGACGCTGCAGACCAGCCACGACGCCGCCATGGCCAAGGTGGAGCAGCTGTCGGCACAGCTGAAGGACGAGCGGTTGAAGAGTCTGGACCTGGATAGGAGGATACAGAGCTCAGCCATCTACAAGGGGAAGACGGAGCAGGTGACAGACAATCAAGACGCACCTCCTCCAAGACCGAGCAGCACAGCTGCAGTCTGATCTTCATCATCAGCATCACGGGACTTCTTTGTTTTGATGTTTCTCAGCTGCAGGAGCGCATCAGTGAGCTGGAGCAGGAGAGAGACCTGCTGAAGGAGAACAACGAGAGGCTGGTGAACAGGTGAGCAGCTCCTCCTCGTCCCGCCCTCGCTCGCTGGCTGCCGGCCGCCTTGCTGTTACACGTTGTTGCGTGTTGGTGCATCGTTGCAGCGCCTTCGATGTGTCACAGCAGCAGAAGTGGCAGATTCAGGAGCAACAGCTGAAGCTTCAGATCGCCCAGCTGGAGACGGCCCTGAACGCCGACCTCGCCGACAAGAACGAAATCCTCGACAAAATCAAGGCGGAGAAAGGTGAGCTCGGCCTGAGCGCGTTCTCTGTCTCGCATTTCTACAAGAGCTCATCAGCAGCGTTTCCCTTTCAGAGACCAATCAGATGCTGGCGGAGGAGAAGGACCGCCTCCATCTGCAGGTGCTGGAGCAGAAGCAGCAGCTCGACGAACTCAACGACCGTTTGAAATTCTACAGCCAAGTAAGACGTCCGCCGGTTTGGGAGTCGGTCATCATCAGGCAGCTAAACGTCACTCGCTCTCGCTGATTGGCTCTGCAGGAGAGTGAGCAGGACGTGAACGAGCTCACCGAAGCTCTGATGCTGGTGAAGGTAAGGATGGAGAGAGAGAGGCCACGCTTCTGTACCCCAGCCTGGACCTGCTGGTGTGAAGGTGTACATGTCCCTTGCAGGCTCGGCGTTCCAAAGCCAGTGGACACCTGGGCTTCCTGACCGAGGTGGAGCCAGAAGCCGGTGGCGACACGGAGGTGGCCATCAGAGAGCTGAAAGCTTTGCATGCAGAAACCATCCAGGAGCTGGAGAAGACGCGCAACATCCTTAGCATTGAGCGCAAGATCAGCAAAGACTACAAGGTTCAAAGACACGGACACACACACACTCACACACTCACGCAGACGGACTGGTCACCATGTGGACCTGATTGACCGCAATGCTAGAGATTGAGGTTTGAACCTTCTGTGTTAACCTTCTCCATCCTCTACTTGTGGAGGCGGAGCTGGAGACAGTGCGGCGGAAGATGGACAGTGACCGGCTGGACTACGAGCAGCGTTTAGGGCGCCAGGCGCAGCTGCTGGACCGCAGGGCGGCCAAGATCACCAAACTGGAAGGTCTTTGTCCCGGCGTCCCTCGATCAATGCTCAGATCTGCTGCGGTGGTGGATATTAGACATGTGTGTGTCCTCAGGTCAGCTGAGGGATATCGCGTACGGCACCAAGACACACGTCTTCAAACCGGAAGCGGCAGACGACGCGGAGGCAGACGAGTTTGACACGGCCGTGCTCCTGGAGCGTGGCGAGAACGTGCTGGAGTTCCAGATCGTCAGCGCCTCCCTCTCCCCGTCCGCCCTGGAGATCCTGTGCGACTCGGAGCCCTCCACTTTTTGCTCCTACGACTTCTATCTATTCGGGCTGCACTCCACACCGGTGGTGACGGGGCAGAAACCGGAGTACGGCTACACCTCCAAGTACGTGGTGTGCATGGACGAGCAGTTCCTGGAGTACCTCTTCTCCAGCTCCATCACGGTGGAGCTGCATCAGGCCATCGGGACGCACTGGCAG
This sequence comes from Carapus acus, assembly GCA_900312935.1. NCBI lineage: Eukaryota > Metazoa > Chordata > Actinopteri > Ophidiiformes > Carapidae > Carapus > Carapus acus. The sequence goes on along the minus strand of OMPJ01038877.1, from coordinate 10,093 downwards.
ACGCTTGCCACTGGGCGGCTGCGACTGCAGCAGCTCCTGCACCAGCAGGGCAAAGTCCACGGCACCATACCCCTGATAGGTGAGGGAAGGAGGCCTCCCCCCCGTACCTCCACCTCAGACAGGGGCACAGAACAGAACAAGGAGGAAAACCTCAAACCTCAAAGCCAGGTTTGTCCACCAGGGGATGTTGGTTGAAAGTGTTTGGCTCCTTTCCCGTAGGTGTCTCGGAGGACGTGAGGTCCTTCGGCTCTCTGGACTACTGGGTGCGGCTCAGGATGCCCATGTCAGAGACCATCCGCCTGTACAAGGAGAAGGTTAAGGCCGAGGGCTACCTCCGCTCAGCCCTCACAGAGCACGGGCAGGTGTGTTTGTGTGTGTGCTGACACAGCAGCGGATACATCACCGGAGGTCCGACCCGCTGAGCTCTTGGTCTACTCCACAGAATGACGAAGACGACTTGGACTCGTCCGGTTCCGGCTGGAACGAGCTTGTCATCACAGTCCACTCCTGCCAAGACCTCCGAGCCAAGGACGCCAGCCGGCCCAGCTCCTTTGTCGTCTACAAGTTCTACGACTTCCCCGACTACCCGACGGCCACAGTGGACGACTGCTGTGACCCCCAGTTTACCGACATCAAGTGCTACTCGGTGTCCATGGACCAGGACCTGGACCAGTACCTGAGGTCAGGGGTCATGCAGTTCTACGTGTTCGACTACAAGGAGGAGCAGATGGACATTTACCTTGGCAAGGCTCGGGTCCGGTTAGCGGAACTGGCTCAGGACAGAGCCGTCACAGGTGAGCAGGCAGCTGTTCTGCTGGTGGGAGGGGCAAAGGTCCGGCACTGATTCTGGTTTTGGCTCAGGTGTCTTTGAGCTGGTCGACCCGACTGGAGTCTACACTGGCCGCATCGAGGTCTCGCTCAAGTGGAAGTCCCCTTATGCCAGCCCACCGGATTGGGCCGCGTCCCTCGGCCGTCTTGATATTGCCCCCATCAGGGAGGCCGCGGAGCCGAAGGAAGACGGGCCAGCGGAGCGTCAGAGGGAAGATCCAGAGCCGACGATCCGAGCGGCGGACGAGACTCTGCTGGAGAGGGAGGACGAGGACGCTCCTCCCCTCCGCCCCCCCGAACACACAGCACCAGCTGGCAGCCAGGACAAGGTCAGGACTTTCTGAAGAAACATCTAAGGCCAGCATACAATGGTTTCAGCACCCAACACTTCTCAGTAACCTTCTCGCCCTGCAGCCGCCGGTGCCAAAACTCAGGCAGAGGACACTGGGGAGGGAGGTGCCAGCCGCCAAAAAGGTCACCTTCCTGAATGTGGGTTCCACCAACCAGCAGGTGAGATCCAGACCTCAGACAGCACACACACACTCGCACACGCACACACCGGTCGGACTGTCACCATTCTTTCTTCTGAGCAGGAGGAGGGACGGAACTCTGCGGCTCCCACCGCACCCCGGCCACTGCAGAGGAGAGGGCCGACATCGGCCGCCATCACCAAGGTAACCACACCAGCGGGAGTGTTTCTCCTTCATATTCACGCCAGTCATCATAGCCAGGGTGTGCTGGTCTGACCAATGACCTCTGACCCTTGTGCTGAGAGCAGTGTGCTGGCCTGAAGACTGATGTGTGTATGTGTGTGTGTGTGTGTGTGATTTTGCAGCTGGGTCCCGAGGTGAGTTTGGCCCCTCTGAATGCCGCGGAGGAGGAGGAGGAGGAGGAGTCTGGCATCTCTGATGGACAGGTGCTCTCGGCCAGCTCCCCGGTCTCCTCGGACGACTCTGACGTTTCCGAGGAGATGACTGAAGGTTGGGAAGCTGGTGAAGGATTATCGATCTGAACATGAAACAGAATGACAAACAGCTTCCACTTTCGATTTGTGTCTGCAAATAGCAGCGCCGCTCTGATCGCAGCTTCATTCTGCAAAATAACCAACTGCAGGTTTCCTTTGATGAGCCTGAACCTCCTGCAGGTCCCTCAGCAGCGAACAAAACCCTGCTGAGACCCACACGTCTGGTCAAATGTTTGTTTTCCGGCATAAATATCGAATGAAGCCGGCAATGAATAGGAGCTCCGACAGGCCTCATGAATGTTAATGACAGCTGGGAGGGAGGCTGATATGGTGGAGGAGATGATGGCTGTGATATCTTGTAGTAACAACAGGCTAGCACCAGGTGGCAGCTCCTCCAGCTGTGCTGAGTCTGACCTCAGATTATAGCTCGGAGGGGTTTTCACGGTCATCGGAATAGACTGGCGTGTATCATTATTGATGGTGATGTATGTTCTCCCGACAGACATGCAGCAGCCGCCTGCGGCGAAGGAGAACCCGATGGAATCGACCCAGTCAGACAGCGACGACTGCATCGTTCACGACCAGGTGGCCGGCAGAAAGGTGGGAGGCAATTGTCCACAGCCAGAAACATAAAATCAAACTACCGTTGTCGGATGCATTTGAACAAAGAGACCTGTTCACATAGTTGTTTTTTCAGAAAAGATTTTTACATGCACACTACTTATTCGTGTTTGTGTGTGTTCAGCTGTCGGATCGCATGCGGGTGGAGATCGTGTCGCTCAACCTGCGGGCAGAGTCGCGGGTGAGTCGGGACGACAGCGTTGTGCGTCTGTTCGTGGAGTATTCCTTCCTGGACCTGCCCACCGAGGACACGCCCCTCTCCCTGCCCAAGCCCGCCCCCGGCAAGAGCATCAACTTTAACTACAGCAAAGGTGAGGGAGGGAGAGGAGGAGAGACAAAAAGATACCCGAGGGAGAGTATTTTCTCCCTGGATCTTATATTCTCACATGTGAATGCTGATGCACTGATCCGTGTGTGTGTGTGTGTGTGTGTGTGTCAGTGATCCCTGTGGATGCAGAGAGCAGTGGACCACGGCGTGAGCTGCTGAGGGACGTGCTGCAGGGCCGCAACCAAGCAATGGAAACGTACGGACACGAGCTGAAGCTCCAAACTCAAAATGCTCCCCATAGACAGATTCGCTCAGCCGTCCGAGGAGCTTTAGCTCTGATCCAGGAAGTCAGCATCACTTCCTGCATCAGAGCCGCTGCGCTCCGCCCATTGTCGCTGTATCGTCCAATTATATTACAGATACACACATTGCTGTTTCTGCGCCTTTGTGGTCGACTAGGTCGCTGATGTTCTTGTGGATTTGTGACAGGATTCGATTCACGGTGGTGAGCGAGCCGCCTGAGGAGGAGGAGCACGAGAGGGAGTGTGAGGATGTGGGCGTGGCCTTCCTCAGGATCCCCGAGATCCTGGAGAAACAGGAGGACTTGATGGAGACAAGTCTGGACGGTTAGTGCACGCACACACTTCAGCAAAAATACAGTTGTGCCCTCTTACAGACACAGACACACACACAAGTGACTGAGAGCAGTGCTGTGTGTGTGTGTTTGTAGTGGTGGACGTGGAGGACAGCAGCGAGGTGGTGGGCAGTCTGACAGTGTCTCTGGAGGGGCTGGAGGCAATGAGGTCCATCGTGGAGGACAGGGTCCAGCTGCGCGACGCCGTGGTGCCCCTGCTGTGAGAAGGTCGGCGTGTGTGATGCAGGATGGCGGCCCAAAGCAGCGACAGGCCGTTAGGACTGGTCCATGATGTCGCTGGGGACAAGCTGGACTTTGCTCGGAGGCGTCAGACATTGTGAAGAGTCTTCCTCACCAACCTCTCGCAGTTAGACCCCAGCTGGCCACCGTGCTGCCTTCAGGTGCTGCCAGAGACCAGTAGTGCATTAGAAGGGCAGCAGCTGGCAATGTCTCAGGTACTGCCATGAATGTGCGCTGGATTTGTTCATATGAGCTGTAAAATTGATTTGTAGAGTTTAAGAATGTGACTTTTTATATTCTTTGTTTAGTTTTATACTAGTTTTCTACTGCACAGTGATTTTTTTTTTTAGTGTGTGTGTGTGCGCGCGTGTGTGTGTTTGTGTGTCCGCCAGCCTCACTTGCACCACCTCTCTACTGTAATAAAGAATCCCATGAACGGCGTGCTCACCTGTCTTTACTTGACCTGATGGTGGCGCTCACGCTGGACAGTTTCCACAGCTTTGTTTTGTTTTGTTTTTTCACTTTACCATGATTGGCTGCCAACTCTGGAGTGGGCGTGGCCTCAGTCTTGACTGAATGGAGTGAACGATGAGATTGAACGTGTAGCCTCGCAGCTGAGTGTAGACGTCTGGTGGATTGCAGGTTGACGAGCTGCTCTGCCTGGGGGGAGATGTGAAACTGAGGCAGGGTAGCAGATATTCTGCCAGAGTATAGATGTCCGGGCTGTGGGTCTCGGGTTTGATGACGAACCCGGGTCGGGGTTGGCGTTTCGATCGTGGCCGTCTCAGCCCCCCTGCTGAGCTCCCACAGCTCCATTAGCGGAGACGCCCAGCAGGATGTCAGGAGCAGCTGACAGGGGCGGAGCTGGAAGGAGGATGAACAGAGGAGCTCACAGCAGCATCCAGCTCGCACAAACACACTGTCACACACGCTTCAGGGCACGGCGGACACAGGTAGGACTTTGCCTATTTTGATCTTGGTTTGAGTCTTGGTTTTGATGGTGACTGTCGTAAACCGAGCGAGCCGATTTAACAAACGGCTGCAACATAATCGGCCAAGAAACGGACCACGGACCTCCTCCTGGCCCTCACACACTTTATGACATCGAGGCTGTTGTGTTTGTGGCCCACAGCTGCTCTCAAGTTACACTGGATGGTGGTTTGAAACACAAATTAAGTTTTTCCTGTTGAATCTGAGCTTGTGTTGGTTATGAAGTGTGTGTGGCGGTGAGGGAGTTGCAGCAGTCAGAGCTACACAACACACAAAAGTAAACCATGGAGGAGACCAGGGTCTGCACACGCACACACACACTGAAGACAAGACACACTGCACTGTTCTCATATTTGTCTTTATGAGTTGTTGGTATATCTCTCCAGTCACCTCTCTCTCTTCAAACCTATCAACCTGTGTGTGTGTCTGTGTGTGTGAGAGAGAGAGAGCCCTATTTCTGTCACTGACGTCTCCATGGCAACCTTCTAAATAGGCAAAGGTGTGAGCGCTGATGCAGCAGGAGGCCACAGGACTTCAGCTGTTTGTGACAAACATTAATCAAGTCCTCCATCACCTTGACCTCTGACCCTGTCACACTGACCCCTGACCCCTCACAAACACAGCTGACATGACGCATGGGACAGGAAGCGATGTTGACAGTGGCAGGAGCAGTGGGTCTCACACACACACACACACACGTTCCTCTGTTGGCCCAGCAGTGTATTGACACCATGAGCCTGGACGAGGACGCCCGCTGGCTGGAGTGGGTAACGCGGCAGTTTGAGAGCATCGCCGGCGACGACAAGGAGATCGACCTGGACGAGTTCAAATGCGCCCTCAAAGTCAAGGAGGTGAGCGACGCTCTGTAACCGGCCCAGACGCATGGCTGAGTCCTGACCGACGGGTTTGTCCTGCAGTCTTTCTTCGCCGAGCGATTCTTCGCCCTGTTCGACTCGGACGGTAGCGGCTCCATCAGCCTGGATGAGCTGCTCAAAGCTCTGGACCTGCTGATCCATGGCAGTGAGACTGACAAGCTACGCTTCCTGTTCCAGGTCTACGACGTGGATGGTCAGTGGTGCACACACACACACACACACACACACACGCATTATTTGTAATTTGTAATCCAAACAGCTACCCTTTGACCTGGGCCACGCCCCGAGCTGGCTCTCCCTGAGGCTGACCGCCCACCCCCTCCAACCCTCAGCGTGTAGGTTCTCACGCTGGTTCTGACTCTTGTTCTCCCTCCAGGCAGCGGCTCCATCGACCCGGATGAGCTGCGGACGGTTCTGAAGTCTTGCCTGCGCGAGAGCGCCATCTCTCTGCCGGAGGAGAAGCTGGACGACCTCACGCTGGCGCTGTTCGAGTCAGCTGACAACGACAACAGCGGCTCCATCACGTTCGAGGAGCTGAAGGCCGAGCTGGAGAAGTTTCCAGAAGTGATGGAGAACCTGACCATCAGGTGACGGTGCCAAACACACTCACACACGACTTTTATAATTATTATCATCACTGATCCCTGCTACTCTGAGATTCTGTCTCTTTCTCTCTCTCTCTCTCTCTCTCTCTCTCTCTCTCTCCCTCTCTCTCTCTCCCACAGTGCTGCTAATTGGCTGAAGCCCCCCGACCTGGACGAGAAGCACCGGCAGACCCCGCGGTACCTGACCCGGGCTTACTGGCACAACAACAGCAGGAAGCTCCTCTTCCTCTGTGCCTACGCCTGCCTCAACTTTATGCTCTTCATCGTGGCCGTGCTCAACAACAGTCAGGGCGGAGCCTGCTTTATGCTGGCCAAAGGCTGCGGCCAGTGCCTCAACTTCAACTGCACCTTCGTCATGGTAGATGCGCACACACACACACACAAACACACACAGGTTTTCCACAGAGGAAGTTTTTTGTTTCCTTTTTTTCCCCTCAACACAATTGTAACATTGGAGGAACAATCTTGTCTCCCTCTAGCGTTGTGTTGTTGTAACTGCATTCCTTTGGACTGGCACAAGTGCAACCTGTGTGCGTGTGCGTGTGTGTGTGTGTGTGTGTGTGTGTGTGTGTGTGTGTGTGTGTGTGTGTGTGACCAGGTCCTGATGCTGCGGCGCTGTCTGACCTGGCTGAGGGCCACCTGGGTGGTGAGGGTTCTGCCTCTGGACCAGAACATCCTGCTGCACCAGATCGTGGGCTACGCCATCCTCTGCTTCTCGTTGGTCCACACCACCGCACATGTCCTCAACTTTGGTAAACACACACACACACACACATCCACCCATGCACAAAAACACCAGGACACACCCCATCGCATCGCCCAACCCCCCAGCCCAGCTCTCCAGGCAGACCGAGTTCAGCGTGTGGGAGTACCTGCTGACCACCCGCCCTGGCGTGGGCTGGGTGGGGGGCATGGCCTCACTGACGGGCGTGGTCCTGCAGCTGATGATCTGCCTGATGGTCTTCTGCTCCAGCACGTTCGTTCGTCGCAGCGGGCACTTCGAGGTGAGACGTGGGTCAGTGGGCGTTGTGTGTTATTTGTGTGATGCACTGCCACAGCTCTAATGTGTGTGTAGGTCTTCTACTGGTCCCACCTGTCCTATGTGTGGGTGTGGTCGCTGCTGATGGTGCACTGCGCAAACTTCTGGAAATGGTTCGTGTTGCCCGGCCTGATCTTCCTGCTGGAAAAGATAGTCGGCATCGCCGTTTCTCGGATGGGAGGCTTGTACATTGTGGAGGTCAACCTGCTTCCATCGAAGGTAAGGAGCTCAGCGAACCTGATGTCGGTCTGTATTCCGAAAATGTATCTGCTGGATAGGCTCTGCTGACCCACAGCAGGCCTCCTGAGATGACAATTTTTCATCTCAGGTGACCCATCTGGTGATCAGGCGTCCACAGTTCTTCCACTTCAAACCTGGAGATTACGTTTACATCAACATCCCCGTCATCGCCAAATACGAGTGGCACCCGTTCACCATCAGCAGCGCCCCCGAGCAGTCAGGTACGCACCCACAGGGCCGCGTGGGGCCACACCCAGCAGCTGGCACCCTGGGACCTGTTTGACCTTTGACCCGCAGAGTGTCTGTGGCTGCACATTCGCTCCATGGGCCAGTGGACCAACCGGCTGTATGAGTACTTCAGGCAGCCCGACAGCCAGAGCGACAGCCCCAAGAGGCTGGCCGCCAGCCTCAGGAACCGCCGGCAGATGGCCAAGGCCCAGGTGAGAAACAGTGTGGGGAGATCGGGGAGGAGCTCCAGCTGGGAAGGACCTTGAGACAGGCTGCAGGCCTTCAAACACCATCTGGCCTCAGAAGGTCTTTGGATCCCCCAGGAAGATGTGGAAAGGCTGAGGGGATGAGTGGGTGCTGAGCGGCTGACAGATGAAAGGATGGATGGAGTGATGGGTCTTCAGGGGTTTATCAGCCTCACGCGTGATCTCCTGCAGGAGGAGCTGTTCTGCTCCACAGATGCCAATGGCACGGTGGCGTCCAACGAAGACGACGACATCGAGCTGACCCTGTACCGTCAGAACGGCTCCCAAGCCAGCATGGACCCCGACCCTGTGCCGGCCCCGCCCAGGGCCCCGCCCGACCAGCTGGGACATGCAGAGAGAGGAGAAGCACCCCCGCTCATGGAGGTACACACACAACTTGGCATTCACGTACCGGTCCTGACGTCCACGAAACACACATCCAACACCACGCCAGTCATACACGACAGAAATGTCTTCAAAAGGACAAACTCTCTGGGCTTTGACCCTGAGAGTTTGACCTTATGTTGTGCTACACCAACCATGTTTTGCGTCCTAAATGCAGAACTCAGCCAAGTTTGGAGAGAACCATAGATTCTGCAACATCAAGGTGAGCGAAGCTGTCGGCTGTGATCAGATCATCAGAGCAGGTGTGGCCGTCACACCTGTGACGTGATTCTCACTTAGCGTTTTGGGATAAAACCTCCTCAGAATGTTCCAAATTTGTAGCCTTCAAGATCAGTCCCCACTAGGGGACAGCACTCAATACAGGCCTTGAGCCCGAGCAACTAATTTCCTTTTGTGTCTACCAAGCAGTGTGTGTGCATGCCTATGTGTGCGTGTGTGAGAGCTATACTGTATGATGGTGTGTGTCAGTGTTATGTAGACGGCCCGTATGGGACACCGACCCGACAGATCTTTGCATCCGAGCACGCCGTCCTGATCGGCGCCGGCATCGGCATCACGCCATTCGCCTCCATCCTGCAAAGCATCATGTACCGGTTAGACTCCGTCCCTCTATCATCCCTCCATCTAGACATCTGCCAATCCAGCCCCCATTCGTTCACCCGTCCTCAAATTGTCACTCCTCACCCATCAGTCCATAATCTGTCCATCCATCCATCCATTCATCCATCATTCCATCCATCCTTTCACCAAACCTGCCTGTTCATCCATCCATACTTGTCCATGATCCATCCATCCATCATTCGTCCATCAGTTCATCAGCTCCTCTATCATCAAGCAGCCATCTGGACTGTTTTGTGTCAAGGAAGCAGACATCAGGCTGAATCTAGTGTGTGTGTGTGTGTGTGTGTGCGTGTGTGTGCGTGTGTGCGTGCGTGCGTGCGTGTGTGTGTCTTGAGCAGATATCGCAGGAGAAAGCAGAACTGTCCCAACTGTAACTACTCCTGGTGCGAGAACTTCAAAGACAGCGATATGAAACTACGGAAGGTAAGGAGCAAACTGCAGCGCCCCCACCTGGTATGTACCGACGGGCATGTGGACATGCTCAGATGAGTGCGAGTCTGTTCCGGACCTACAGGTGGACTTCATCTGGATCAATCGGGACCAGAAGTCGTTTGAGTGGTTCGTCAGCTTACTGACCAAGCTGGAGATGGACCAGGCCGACGAGGAGCCAGAGGGTGAGAAGAGGGGGAGATTGAGAGAGGGGAGCGAGAAGAGATGGGGAGATGGGGGGATCGAGGGGGCTGTGGAAGCTGAAAACTGATCTTAAACCCTGGTGAGATGAGTCCTGCTGCTTTGTCTTGTGGCTATGTTGATGTTTGAAGGTCGCTTCCTGGAGATGCACATGTACATGACCTCAGCATTGAGCAAGAACGACATGAAGGCCATCGGTCTGCAGATGGCACTGGACCTCCTTGCCAAGAAGGAGAAGAGGGACTCCATCACCGGACTGAGGACCAGAACCCAGCCAGGTCGGCCCGAATGGGGCAAGGTGAGTGTGAGCAGGTTCAGTTTACAAGGAACGCTGGGAGAACCTTTTGCTCCTCATCCAAATCCTCATGACTGCAGCCCAGTGTGCCTTCTGGAAAGACACCTGCTGCAGCCTATGTGTGTGTGTGTGTGTGTGTGTGTCAGGTATTCCAGAGGATTGGTGAGGAGAATAAAGGGAAGGTCCACGTCTTCTACTGTGGCTCTCCTGTTCTGGCCAAGGTCATCAAGGCCCAGTGCGAGCACTTTGGCTTCAACTTCTACAAGGAGAACTTCTGATGACGCCGCGCCCCCTAGCAGCTTTCATCCTTGCCCATCTATTTGTGTGTGTGTGTGTGTGTGTGTGTGTGAGAGAGAGAGAGAGAG
>OMPJ01038875.1:0-30972 GCA_900312935.1 Carapus acus | reverse complement strand
CGCTAAGGCCCCTCTCTCTCTCTCTCTCTCTCTCTCTCTCTCTCTCTCTCTCTCTCCCCTCTCCCTCTCTCTTATGTTCTTTTTCATTTTCTGAAGTCCCAGATTCAAGCCCTAATTCACTCACTTACGGACACACACTTATTGCCTTTTCTTTGAAGACATGCAGTTATATAATTACACACACACACACACACACACACACACACACACACACAGAAATACAATATTATAGCAGATGCAGTGCAACAGAAAAAATAAAGATAACGCACAAAAAATAAAGATAACGCAGGAATGAATTTCGCACAGGTTCCTGCGGGCGTGCACGCACAAACAGCTGTGTTGTCTGCCATTCAGACACGCATTTACCAACAATGCCGATAAAATCAAACATCCTTTGCGAGAAAACCCCCACACCTTTCGTTTGCGATGACAAGATAAAGAAAAAAAAAGCTTGCAGTGAGTAAGTGGGTGTGTCGGCCGTGACAGCGTGCACACACACACACACACACGCACGCACACACACAACCTATGAGACACAGTTGCATGTAATACAATGTTCACCTAATGACCTGCTAGTCCCTCTCAGTAGGTCTATATTGTGTGCTTGAAAATGGGTAAAGCTAAAATACACTCCCAGTCAAAACTCTCCCTCTCATTCAATTGATTGAAGGTGTGTCTAAACATCTGTGTGGTGGTGTGTGTCTCGCGGAATGCACGGCAAATACATGGCCGTACTGCAACTTTTCTAAGGTACACAGCATTGCACAGTACTACAAAAACAATTGTGACAGAGATGGAACGATGGTTTGAGCAGGCGAACAAGTGCACACACGTTCCATCCATGATTTCAGAGGAAGGTAGTAGGTACCATAAGGAACAGATGTGTGTGTCTGTGTGTGTGTCCGTGTGTGTGCATATGTGTGTGTGAGCGAGAGGAAAAGGAGAGCGGAGGTCTGTTTTGAATGAGAGAGAGTTTGAGAGGCCAGCTACTGGAATGTCAACAAGCTGAAGAGAGGGCTCTGTCTACGCATGTGAGCCAAAGCCTTCCTGCTCCACACACTTTTCACATGCAGCACACAGGCATCAGCATTCACACACACACACGCACACACACTCACACTCACATGCATACACACGCTCGTAGCAATACACTTGCGACTGGACATCCAGACAATACCCCACGCGCACTCGTACTTAAAGCTTTGCACAAACACTATTCTATCCTACACACACACACAGGCACACATACACACACAAGTGTGTCTTTGAGGCAGATGTACACACTCACTCCTCCTGCATGCTGATACCCTGTTTGGAGCTGCAATGAGCCGTGTAAAATGAAGAGCAAACATACCTGGATGTCATTACAGCTCCACTTCAGACAGCTTATTGCTGCAGGAGTGAAGTTTGTGAGTAACCCCATTTTGGTGTGTGCATGTGTGTGTGTCTTTGTGTGTCTCTATGCATGTGTTTTTTATTTCTAGAAGCATCTGCACACATGTGCTCTTACACTTGAACATGCCAGGAAACATGTTACTTGTCTGAGGCTTGAGCACATTGGCAGTAGTTGACGAGGAGACGCACAAATTGATCTTCCCCTCCGTTAGCTGCTGTGTCTCTCTCCCTCGCTCTGTCCCTAACCCTGCTTGTCTCCCTTTCTTCACACACCCATCCATAACATGTGTTTTGACATTCCTCCTAAGCACCAACAAAGCCTCTTAATTTCTCCCATTTGCCCGTCCCGTCGTTTCAGCTCTGACATCTCAGCATTTCTGCGGTTTCACAGTCTGCGGCATAGAAAGGCTTGACCTGTCTGTGGCTGTGTGCGTGTGTGTGTGTTAGTGTGTTAGTGTGTGTGTGTGTGTGTCTGTTTTTGTGTGTGTGATATTGTAGCTTGTACAGTATATCTACCAGGACATGCATTAAAAATGCAAATGCGCAATGTGTGCTCGCATTTGTGTGTACAATATGTGTGTGTTGGAATGTTTAGGCCCAAGGCAATGAACCATAAAGCCACCAGTCCCACTACTGCTGTAATAATAATGACAATGACTCAATAGTACTCAAGTAAAAATATCCAGGTGCTGCGCCTCTGAATTTGAAAGTAAAAATCATCAAGAACCTACATTACTTTTTAGTGAAAGCAAAACAATAGGCAATGTGTTTATCTATTAATGTGGAAGGACAGAAAAATATTTTCATCCTAAAAACATACAAAAAAACAAGCAAGACATAAAGCACAAGGACATTGTTCAGGTTCTGCCCACCACCATGCCAGGCCGCTCGTCCTTGTTCCTCAGGAGGAAAAGACAAATTACGAAAATAACCGCCATGTTCAGGGTCATCATATTGATGTGACCTGCGTCGGTGCTCTGGGCCGCCTCTCTTAACTCACCCTCGATTACCGATTGTTGATGGTCAGTCATGTAACAATAATTCATGGTTCTGCAACTGTGCAGTGTGCTGTTTGCTTTACTGCTTGTCTCTGAATTTGAGTTTGTGTGCGTATGTTAGGGGGAGGGAGAGAGATTGTGTGTGTGTGTGTGTGTGTGTGTGTGTGTGCGTGCCAGTCTGTTTTGGAACAGACTTGGGGGTTCGAACAAAAGTTACTCAGTTAATGTTATGGCTCTGACTCCGTTGGGCGGGACATGAAATCTCAAATGCACATGCACATGCACTCTTACACACACACACACACACACACACACATACAGTAGAGGATGTGTAGATACCACAGACTTCCAAGAGCATCTTCATTTCTTAGTGGACATCTACTCACTCACTTATGCAAAAGCTTCAATACAGTAAACAGAAATAACCAGACACAAACACACACACACACACACACACACACACACACAGAGCCCTGTGCGTGTGGGCAATGTGTGTCTTGGATTTAGAGGTTCTCTGCTTTCCACCAGTGTGTGATAACGTGAGTCGAAGGGCTAATGTGCAGGTCCTTACAAGACTAAGCACACACACATTCTCACACACACATGCGCTCACAGTTGCCCATGAGTTTGGCTGTGTTTTGCCAGTCCAGCGTGTGTGTGAAATTGGAACTTGAGCGTTGCTCTGGTGTGAGAGATTTGGTGGACCAAACCACTGCGGCCGCCTGTCTCTTTTGCTGCCGTGATGTTATCTCCTCGATTTAGGTTTCGCAATCAAACCCTCATTAAACGTTGCTGCATTCATTAACCTCCTTTCTTCTGATCTCATCAGAAGGATGCTTAGCGGCTTCATGCCATTGTCAGTAAGCCTCCTTGGCACCCGTGGTATTTATGAAGGCCACTGAAAGGAGACGATGGGCTGCCAGGGAAAATTAATCGCCGTTAATGAATTTTATGGCAGCTGAAAGTTCTGTTTGGTGCAATAAAAAACCCTGAGAGATGACTGACAACTATGACATCAAGGACACCGCCATGGCCTGCATGAGATTGAAGCTCCGCCCACAAGAAGGCCTGAGATGCATGGGGTATTGCCCCCCCCCCCTTTTTTTTTCAGCATAGCAATTGATCTTTTCTGCCACCACGGCATTCACGTTTCTGCCTTCAAATCACTCTGTAGGCCGGAATAAATGGCCAAACTGCCAGAACACTAAACTAAAACAGGAAGTTGCTGCCATCGGGCTGTCTCAGCAATCAAGTAACCAATCAGGCTGATCATAGTGTGATTGATCACTAACGGAGGAACGACTTAACGCCAGAGTTAAGCAGCGCAGTGAATATAAATTCCATGCGCCCCTGTAAGTGTAATGAATAAATGTGTTTGGTTTCAACGTTTGAGTGAATTACAGAAAGTCAACAAGCCTGAGGACAAAACACAATTTACATGTTGCTAAAAATACAGGCTCCTGACGAGTTGCTGTTTCACATCTTAACAGCTAAATTAAGGGGTAATATACGGAGGATAACAAAAAGCAATAAATAGATACTACATAGCGATAAATAGCAAAGGGGGATAGTCAATAGCCATTAGGTTTGTCTCGACAAAATTTAACGTAATGTAACGTAAATCAGGCTGTGCTCGTATCCGTATTTCACACCAATACTTTGTTTATGATGTCATCTGGCACTGTGTTGTATTAATATTTATTGATGTTTTGACAAGCGTGGTCATAAATCGACCATATTTGCTGAAGTTTTACTGACTTTAATTTGCAGGGGGGGCCTTTTGGTTCAGCGCCACGCTCAAGGACAGCCGAGTGTTTGCCGGACATGCTGCCGCCTGTATTTATGCCGACATTAAATATTAATCTGTTTAAAATGCTACCACACTTATGGGGTAAAATTAAGACAAATTATGAGCGTGTTTACTTAACTCGAGGCGCCACTGCTCTCAGTGGCTTTGAGCACATCTTTGGTGTAAATCATTCCATACCTAAAACGGATGGTGGCTCACAGATGCGGCACATTTTCACCTTCAAACATAAAATTGTGTAATTGGCAATATTCTGCTAAATCTGGTTGGCAACTGAATTGTCCCCAGAGGCAGACAAAGACACACAGTTTCCCGTCAATTTCTTCCAATGTCATAAATTTTTATAATGGGCGAGAGACGTTTGCGTAATGATCAGAGAGGAAGAACTCCATCTTTATAAACCCCCACGACTCCCCCTCAAGGTTGTGGCGTATTTGCGGACTTCGCCCATGGTGAAAGTAGTAATTCCAGCCCGATATTATCTCTGAGGACGCATCATCGTATATTACAGTCCATTAATTAAGATGTGATTTCTGCAGCCGTCCCCCTGTCTCTCCTCGATTGACCCTCCCATCCGCTTCCTTTCTCGACTCCTCCCCCCTCTTAGCTCCTAACCTCCTCTCCTCCCCCTTCCGGGGTTTTTCTTCTCCCTCTTTAATAAATGTGTGACTTGGTATTAGTGCTGACCTTCAGTGTGGGGCCTCTCGCGGCCGGCTAGAGGCCATGTGTGCCACCTTGCCAGGCACTGAGATTGGGATTGGGAGGCTGGATAAAGCAGACATCCGTGGACCGTCAGTGCTGTAGACGGCATCAGTATACTCATTAGTCACACCTTGCTGTGCTGGGAGCTTTGGCCAGATACATTTGGGGTTGGTGGCGGCTAATGGCAAGGATCCCTCGCGCACATGGGATGGATAAAAGCATGTTTTTGATTATTTTTCTTTCTTTACTCTTTGCGTATCGTTTCATCTTGAGAACTCTCCACATCTGTCCACCTCTTTCCATGCTCTGACAAATGTCATTGATTCTGCAATCAGTGTATTCTGAATGATTAAGATAAATAATTTTCTCTTTTTTATAAGACAATCACAATAAGATCAAATCAAGAATTTGAATGAACGGAATATATTAATGATTACTTATAAGACTTTTATAAGAACTTATAGTTTGAAGTGATTCCACACTGTAATTATATGTAATACAGTAACTCTTTCTTTCTTTCTTTCTTTCTTTCTTTCTTTCTTTCTTTCTTTCTTTCTTTCTTCCTTTCTTTCTTTCTTTCTTTCTTTCTTTTTCTTTCTTTCTTTCTTTCTTTCTCTCTTTCTTTGTTTCTTTCTTTCTTTCTTTCTTTCTTTCTTTCTCTTTGTTCAATCGGCTGCCTCATTCATTTGTCTCTATCTCCTTTCCCTCTTATCCCCACCTGCCAAACAAATTAATATCATGTCCTCTTTCACTGTTCCTATAAAATCTCTCTGTGGTCCTCCTCTGTTTCTCCTACCTGACAGCTCCTTCTCCAACATCCCTCAACGCCCAATCATCAGTGGAGCTTTATAAAGTGGGAGTGACAAACAGTAACTCCCATAATTCCCTCAGAGTTATTGAAGCACTTCTCAATTCCGATACATGTAAACATTTAACAACTGGCTGGCAATTCTAATTCACATCTCAAAGCCCGACAGTGTTTGGCTCACACACACACACACACACACACACACACACACACAGCCTTAATAATCACTAGCTTCCTGCTGAGAAGTGGGACACATTTCTATAGTACAATGAATAACGCAACAGTCTAACGAGATGTGAGTAAAGGGGTCGGATGTTCCCTGCTGAACCATTTTGTTTTCCAGTGGACATTTTTCCTTGGACAAATAAGGTGTGTCTCAACCTGGACATAATTGTGTTCCTCTGTTAGACGATGGTCGTAAATTGTTGTTTGTTGTTGGGCACAATGCTGTGAAATCTGTAATGCTGGAGCTTGTTTGAATGCAGCAGAAATCTGTCTGTCTGTCTGTCTGTCTGTCTGTCTGTCTGTCTGTCTGTCTGTCTGTCTGTCCATCCATCATCTTCTTGGTGGGGAAATTGCTGAGTGTCAGGTTAGGATTAACGGATTTGAAGCGAGAGAGGGTTTCCTCTGCATCTGCTGCTGGGCTGAACGCAAACTTATTTCGACAGCAAACGGAACAGGGGGCAAGACAAAGATGAAGCAGTCATCATCGCTGTCTCTGCTGCTATACGCTGATCCATGTAGATGTTTTTGATCAAAGTCAGTCCCTTCCAGCTCTCTCTCTCTCTCTCTCTCTCTCTCTCCCTCTCTCTCTCTCTCTCTCTTTGTCGCTCTCTTTCACATAATATCAGCGTGTTGCTAATTCAATACTCTCTCTCTCTATCTCTTTCGCTCTTACTCCCCCTGATTCTCATTCCTCATTTCATGACCTCGCTAATCCAGCGTCATAAAATATGAGCTGCCACACTCTCTCTCCTCTCTCTCCTCTCCTCCCTCCTGTCCTGCACTAACCTATGTCTTCCTCTCCTTCCTTTGTGTTCGTTTGGCCCGCCCTCTCTTCCACCTCCATCCAGAGAGCAGACATCTATAAATTTGAAGTATCAATTAACCTTGTTGGCTTGACAGATTTTGTGCCTTTTTTTTTTGTCCCTTCTGCTGTGAAAGAAGATGAGGGCAATGATCGGCAATTCTAATTCACATCTCAAAGCCTGACAGTATTTGGTTCACACACACAGGCACACACAGATACAGACACAAACACACACACGCACGTGTACATAGTTGTGCTGTATGTCTTGATGCCTAAAGCAGTGTTAATCTCTTTTGGAAAGAGAGGACGGATTTAGAGGATGAAGTGACAATTTAATGCCAAAATGTTTTCTGAGGAAGTGTGTAGAAGAGTGTGTGTGCATGAGGGTAGTTTGACATGCCTGGTTATTTATGTAAGTGTGTGTGTGTGGCATAGACATATGGCAAGCTTGACAATGAATGGGGCAAGAGATGTATGTTCAGTATACATACTGATGTATGTTCAGTATGTTCAGTTCATCATCTCACACCTTTTTGTTAATATTAAACAATAATAAATACAAATAATAATAAGAATAAAAAACAAATAATTAAACTGTTAATATCAATAGTCTCTTTCATAAATAAGAAGTAACCTAATACAAAAAATACAAATCTCTTAATCTAACACAGCCACAAAAAGATAAGTCATTACCTAAAGTGGTACTTCATGGAGGAAAAAGAAAACCCTTGAAAATAATAATCGATAATCAGAACAATAGATTACCTTCTTTGTTGTTGCAATCTTGGCACTATTCAGTCTGGAAAATAAACAGAAAACAAAAAGCATTGATTCACTTCCCTCTGGACAAAGTTCTCCCATCTTGGAAGCCACTGTATGGTTACGTCTGAATGCTGAACAGAGCTGGAGGACATTTCCTAAAGAAATTTCAACTGTGGAACACAGCAAAAAGTCTCCAAGAACCGGTCAAATGCAGTCTCTGAATATTAGAGTTGCAAACGTCCACGAACTAAGCTGGAAAAGACACGGTGTGAGTGTCTCACCGCTCGTTTAGCTCTAACCTGTAAGTGAGGTGCTTGTAACGCTTCTAATGGTACATCAGTCTCCATCTTGTCTCCTCAATAGCCAAGAACGCTTCTCACCGTGGTCTGTCTGGACGGTGCGTTTAGTGTCCAGACATCCCCGCTGCCAGTACCCCACTACCACTTGGGTGTCTGGCACCTCTGAAACAATCCTCTAGTTGTGTGTGTACCGAAGCGACTAGGCTTGCGAACCACCTGCATAATTAATTGATTAACCTGCTGTTCCGGGAAATTAAGATGAGATTCACTCTGGGAAAGTCAAAAAAACTCGTACAGTTCCTCCCGAAAATTCAATCTCCAAACATACCCCACCACTACCAAAAAAACCCGAAAACAAAACAAAACAAAACAAAACAAAACAAAACAAAAAAAAAAAAAAAAAAACAGGCCAATAATGCCAGGGTGTGGAGGCAGTTTGCGATGATTCTATTAACAATGCTTTGGAGAAAATGTTTGTGAACACATTTTAAGGAGAGGAGGAGAAGACAGAGGGCTCTTCGACAAATTAAATCGATAGACGCTGATCTGCCTCGTTCTGCTTGATGCACTTCACTTCTCTCCGTCACCCGGGTGGCCTGAGCAACATCAGCATGTGCAGCCACCGACTGAGGGGATTTGATCTCCTCAAGCTAAACCGATAATTCTCTTGTGTTCTACCTTGCTGTGCGAGTCAGCCGTTCCGTTATTTGACTATCGAACTCTACACCAGCGCCGCTTCCCTCTGGCATACAAACGCAACGTGCTGATACTTTTTCTTGCCTGCTCACACCCACTTGGGAGGCCACATTGCTCCCAGCAACCTCAAAAGAACATGCCAGCTGTATTCATGAGAGCGGTGTGCTTCTCTCTCCCCCTCCCTCTCGCTCTCTCTCTCTTTCTCTCCCTCTCTCTCTTCCTCTCTCTCTCTCCCTCTCTCTCTTTCACACACACACACAAACACACACACACACGTGCATGAGTGGAGGTGGCATCACGCTTTGAGATGGTAAATCAGAATGCTACCTCCAGATTTCAATTTCATTTCATGCTGTGGCTGTAGAGTGGGCTCATAACTCACGGCCACTTACACACACACACACACACACACACACACACACACACACACACACGCAAACACACACGCAACACACAACACAACTCAGACACACAAACAACACAACACAACACGAAAAATAACATGCAGACACAGTCACAGATATAGAGACAAACATGGATCCACACAAACACATTCAAGTAGACTCTGCTGTGTGTATGTCATCAGTATTCCAGTCTGCATATCTAATCTGCCGGTAGTCTAATACCTAATCATATGATGAAAGAGATCCCGAGTTCTTCCCATGAGTGACAATGGAAAGAGAGGCCGTGTGTGTGATCGTGTGTGTTTTCTGATCTGTGTTTTGCAGAAATATTGAAGCGCACACTTGTGTGTCTTAGGCCCCCGGCATATGTCGGTATGTGTTTGTGTGTTTGTGTGTTTGTGTGTGTGTGTGTATGTGTGTGTGTGTACTGATCTCGCCATTATGGAACTCCATCCACCCGCAGCAGAGCCCCCTGCTGTGGAGTACACAGGGGATTACAGATTACACACCGCTTTTATTCCTTGGCATAATTCAAAATCTTCCACAGCCAGGCCACCGCTGTTCCAAACTGTCACGGTGCCGAGGGGTGATGAGCTCGAGAGCCAGACACCTATGTTTCTCCTTACCTGTGGCCATCAGCCTTGGTGGGTAATCTCCAGACGTAGACGGACGTGGCGTGACAGACATGGGCGATAGATGGAGTCCAGTCAGAGACGTCCAGGGGCCCAGTTAGAGGGGAGGCGTTCTAGGGTCAAGTAAAGTGGAAGCGATGCGCTGTGCCATTGAGAGGAGCCATTTCAGGATAGCTCATTGCCATGCGCTGGAACTACCAGCGTGCCATGGAGGGGATTATTTTCATCCCATCCAGCCTGAGGAAAATCTCTTCACGCTCCAGGCGTCAACATGACAGTTTAAACCAGCGTCCATTTTCCCGTGTTACCGGCACGTGGGCACTTTTTGTGAGTGTATTTTCCCCCTTTTGATGGTTTGAGGCTTGATATAAATGAATGCAGTGATCAGAGAAAGCAGCAAGGTGAAGCCGGCAGCTCCTGATGTTTCAACGGGTCGCTGTTGCTGTGTTTAATCAGACTTTTGAGAGTACAGATTCATTCACTGAATAACCTCTCTGGCCTAATGATAATGTGACCTTAATTCTTCTGAAATAATGATAATGATGATCATTCTGATGACGGTGTGACAATGTGTGGCCTTTGCAAAGGCGCTCTGTGCCTCTCTCCCTCCATCTCTGTCTGCGTGCCACTCTATTATTCATCCATTTATCCATGTTTGGTACATTCATCCAAACACAGACCCGTGCACATGCAAACAGCAGCAGCATCGTGTGTGTGTGTGTGTGTGTGTGTGTGTGTGTGTGTGTGTGTGTGTATGCGTTTGTGTGCGCGCATGCTTGAGTTTGAGTGAGTCTGGGATTTGAATGGCCTTGAGTTGGGCTGCTTCTGTCCTGCAGATCCTCACACAGGTAAGCATCATGTGAGCTCTTCAGGCTGACGTTCATAACATTGCACTCACCTCCCTGTGCAGCAGGATCATTAGAAGTTGGCCTCCTCGTGGCTCAAGCAATAAAATAGTGGCATGTATGCAGCATGTTTCAGTTGACACATAAATATATGATAAAGAGTATAAATCACATCTATGAGTTGAATTGATATCTGTTGCAAGGGGGCACAAAATTTTGTCCACCTCACCTGTTTGTTTTGTTTGATTTGTCCATGCACACATACATTAATTACAAGATTTATGATGACTACATGGATGTTCAACCTGAATGTTACTTTCACCTGCTGTGCAGTTGATCCTGTTGGAGACAACCAAAATGTGCTGAATTCTGCTGTCTGTGAAAAGTTGAAGCTCACTATGAAAACAGAAACATATCTATTAATATGAGAAAGATGGATTGCAGTGACCGGGCAGTGAGAGAAATTGTTGGCGTGGAGAGGGAAGCAATATGTTGGTGTGATGAGTTGCTGCAGGAGACAATGGTGGATTAGTAAAAGGTCCTCGTTGCTGCTCTGCCTCATGAAGGATGTCATTGTCCCAGAAGTGTCTAGCTGCGCTCGGGGCCCATCCGTCCACATTGTCAATCTTTGACTCAATCCAGCAGTGTTGTCCAAATGAAGCCGCTCATAGGGCCCACAGTCCCATGCAGTGGTGGGAGGGATTGTCGAGAATGGATGTTAGTCACAATGGCTAAATCCTCCCCCCAGCTGGTCAAGTCTATTCCCTTCCAGAACGTCCATAACCACAGCTATCACAAAGTCAAAATCAAAAATCCACACCTACAATCAACATTATCATGGGCATGGCGAAAGACCTTCATCTTGTGGCGTCAAATTTGGCCCTTCTGGTGCCATTGTTGGCGTTGTATAATATCCATTCGCAAGTGGAAGGCGAACATACTGGTCCAACACCACTTACAGTTCCCTCTTTAGTAGGAGGGAGTCAGTGGTGGTTGTGCAGAATGGCACTATGGGTATCAGGCCGGCGTGTCTGAACACCGATGATGAGTGGGGAAATTATTCATTGAACAACGTGTCTCGCTCTGTGAGCGTTTTTTTATGCAGCAACATAAATGTAAGTTAGTCCTCAGTGTATGTTCATGTCTGAGTGTGTACTTCTGCATCCAGTGGCCCTATCAGGTGTATTATTCATGCGTAGCCTCGATGCTCTGTGCCCATCGTTATTACTGCCAAAGATGATTGCTGTTGTTTCAGTGGGACTCAGAGGTTTGCTCTTGTCTCAAGGTGAAAGAAAGAGACCCTGATAAGGACAGAGAGTGAGTAAGCTTGGAGAGAAAGTGGATGAGATAAGGAAACCTGAGGTGGAGACAGGTAGAGCAAAAACAACTGTGGCAGGAGTTCACACTTAATACACAGGGGTGTTGACAGAGCTTCCAGATTAAAGACAGTGACGAGAGAAAGGTAAAAAGAATGGCGTTGGGATTCGAAAATGCCTGACAAAGCATATCACAAACACGTGGACACCATCACCTCTTGATATTCAGCTCACTGCGATCTGCCCTGTGGCATTACAGCGAGGAGCGTGAATCTTAACTGGAGTGACCCAATTTATGGAATGGGAGAATATCACTTAGATTGGCCCCAAAAGTGTTTGTTCGCAATCATGAAACAACCTGCAACTGTGTCATTTCCGTCTCTCTCTGCTACTCACATGTCTGATACCTCAGCAGCCAGTGGTCAAAGTTGTAGGCTCAATGGATGGCAGGAGAGGAAAGGGGCAGGGGGGAGAGAGAGAGGATGGAAAGATGGTAAGCCAACAGGATGCAAAGGATAGAGGACTGGAGGACGGGAATTAAAAGAGTGGGATTGGAAAGGAACATTTGCCAAAGCGACAAAGCAATTGAGAGAGCAATGGGACGGAAGAGTGTAGATGTCTGAGAGAGTGTAAGATGGATGAGGTGTTGTAGGGGTGGAGGTCAAAGAGTTGCCAGTGGCGTGGAGGTCGGTGCTTTACAGAGACTTGTATTCATTCTACGAACGTCGACAGGGGAGAAACTTCCTGCAGAGCATCCGTTGGTGCTCTTTCTTCTCTTTTTTCGAGAAATACTCATAAACGCTCAGATGACATTTGGACAAAGACGATTACCAGGCCCCAGCCCTCCTGTTACACACCCTGAAGGCGGGCCAAAGAACTTCAGGCCGAGACCTTTATCAAGTGATTAAATTTGAAAATTCCTCACCCTGATTAAACTTAAGGTCTAATAATACAGCATCATAAATCCAGATCAATTATGGATATTTCATCAGAATATCTGCATTAACTTTTCAGAATGCCGAGAGCACGATATGCGCCAGGACAGTTGTTATCTCACATGAATATGTGACACTCTTTCGGGTAATTTGTTTTCCCACTGCCGCCTGTGATGCTTCCCTCTGATCTTATCTAGACGTGATCACCAAAGTCAAAGCGAACAGGATCACATAACTTTTATTCAAATAACGTAGCAGATCTGATAATCACCTAGCAGAGAAAAAGACATGAGAAAGGAAATGGAATTCCATCCGACTAACATGCACAGACAGGCAGATTATTTGGACTTGGGCTCACTGCAAACTGGGCGGAAAGGCAAAAGAAAGGGGCAGAGTGAGGGTGAGCAGGGCGGACAGAGGAGAAATAATCAAAATTAAGATGGACAGAAGATGAGACGACAGAGGGAGAGGGAGTGAGGTCAAGGAGCAATGCAGAGAGGGAATGCAAACAGTGTCAGGTTAATAGTTTCGGGCATGCGGATCTTGTCAAATTAAATATAGATGACAGTGTTATATGATGTGAATTATAGATGAAACTTCGGGATGACATCCGTGTCACCGATGTCAGGAGCAGCGTCAGGGCACATTTTAGTAAAAGCCGAAGCAGAGGAAGAAGAGCAGCATTTTTGACAAAATTGTTGATCCCCTGGCGAGCAGGGACGGGCAGTTTATTTATTTTAGTTGTGTATTTACCTGCTCCACCCACATGGGGAATGCTCTCTGCGTTCTTTGCTTTATTTTTCATCCTCGGCTGAGCACAGAGGTGTTGACTCAGTGAGATCATAATCTGGGACAGATTGTTTATGATCCGAGGCCTGACCACAGCACAAATCAGCGATTTAAATGAAACGCTTTGTGAATTTATAGCTAATCTGTCGCTGTTGCTCTTATTCAAGTCAAAATGGCAGCTTTTGGTTTTCATCAAGTCGTAGATTTTATTTTAAAGTTCTGTCTCTGTCTGGTTGTAGTTGCCAGGAACCAGTATGAGCGAATGGGCGGCGATGTCACCATGCAGTGCGGTGCCCTGGATAACGACGCCTCAGTATCATGGAAGGTGAACGGCACGGACGTGAAGGTGCGGCACCGCCTAGAGGGTCCCAGGCTGGTGCTGAGCCAGGTCGGCCTGGGCCACAACGGGCTCTACAGCTGCTTCCAGAACCCGCATGGAGAGAGACGTGACACCATCAACCTCCGTATCGGCAGTAAGTTGCCTCCAACCGCCGAATAGTACTTTGGAATACGACGGGATGAATCTTTAATCATACCACAGGGGAAAAAGCCAAGTCATTGCCTGACAGGCAGTTGCAACCTAAATGAAAGTGGAAGCGAGAAATAGGAAACGGAGGTGCAATTATGTCTAAAAATAGAAACAAATTACAGCCACTTTTAAAGCTGTTACAGGGTCGAATAGATTTTCACATAATGTCAAGTGCTGACATTATGATGATGTATTAAGAATGCAGCAGTACGTATGCAGGTAAACACACACAGGCACAGACACACACACACACACACACACACACACACACACACACACACACACACACACACACACTCATTTACTCCAATGTAAATACTGAATGAGAAGCAAGAACAGTATTTCCCAAATCCAAATGACGCGGTTCAGACTTCAGTGTATATTTATGCAATGAAATCAGACATTTTGGAAAACAATACTGTTCTTATTGCAATAAAAAGTGTAGTAGCAACTGCGGTTACATTTAAAAATGGTGACAGAGCAAAGCTAAATGTGTACGTGATATTCTACATGTGGAGATCTTATCTTAATGATTGGTTGCTAAAATGTCACCCAATTGTTTCTCTACTTTTGACATTGCATTGCAATAACTATAAAAACTGAATGTCACCTGAACACCATTTCACACGGGCATTATGAGTTTGCCATGATTTCCTTTGAGAAACATTATTCTGCCATTGGCCGGGTCCATGCATAATAATAGCGTGCAGATAACAGACAAGTGGCCACTAAGCATAATTGGAATGGAAAGTATTACATCTTTGGTAAATTGCTATTTATATAAACTTCAATACAGAGTAAATTAACTTTAAATTAACAACAAGGATGACTGGGATAGAGGCCACACCTGTTCAGCCTTTTCTGATTAATGAAATGCTTACCAAGGGATGTTCAATGAATATGGATATTTTCAGAGTTTATTTGTCATTGCTCTAAACGATGTGAAAACTATTTCAAATGGGCAGTTTGTTATCTCGGGATTCTACTGTCACGGATTCTCATTATTGAAAATTGTTTTGCTGCTGGTGGCGTGATAGCAAAAAGCACTCTAAGCTTTAGCTCAGGCTAAGCCAACTAATACTTTAGCTTTTTAGCTCAGTTGCTGTTGCTTGTTGTTCTGACTTGGGCCTTTTTTCTCCCAAATTGGTCTGTTTCCGCTTAACCTTTCTGCACTTTTCTTATTTTCACCACCATGTTGTAACATGCTCAGAGAAATATATTCCATTTTATTCTGCTTCAGCCCAACTCTACTATTCACATTGAGTGAGAACAGGTGAGGCCTCTTTCGACATTTCCATGCAACAGTATTACCGTATTATTTGTTCAGCAGTGCTGGGGAGGTTTAAAGCCTTAAAGTTTAAAGTTTTCCAAACTGGGTAAGGTCCCTGGCATGTTTGGACAGATGAATGTGAGACTTCACAGGGAACTCTAGGAAGATTCGAAAACATCTCTGAATTGAGGCGGTTCCTGCCACTCGCATAGAGGGTGCAAACATTACCCAATGCCACCTTCCATATGTTTTTTTTCCCCACCCTGTATTATTGCTGCATCCTCTGTATTTGGGTCGCAGATCCCCAGACAGTGCATCTGTTAAATTATTACCGTTGCTCCTGCCGGTATGAAGCTGAAACAGCAGTAAATGGCTCCAGTGTGACCGGTAGACTCGGGAGGCACAAACTGACTCCGGCAAGCTGATGTCTTATGAGAAAGAGGCCGTGGCACAATCGGCCTTTGAGAAAGCAGCGCCCCAGGCTTGCACCCATCAATTTAACAGAAGTGCCACACCCACGGCGGGGGGGAAAGGAGTCGCACTCGGCCACTCTGTACAATTGTCAGCACAGGGAATTTGCAGCGGAACACACACAGTTAAATATAACATTCCCTTGCAAAAGCGGTGATGAATGAGACACTGTGATAGTGTGACAGTTTGGTTAATCATATTGGCAATGATGAATTACTGAGATAAAACTGAATTAGTTGGGGTTTTATGTTATGGTGGATTATGTCAGCCGGATGAGTGATATTGTACATAAATGAGGCAAAACCAATGCACGAGTGCACGTATGTGTGTATGACTACAATTACTATTTGGCTCACTGACTGCAATATTCAGCCTTGAATGACAGTTTGGTGGTATTTGGTCATTTGTGTGTGTGTGTGTGTGTGTGTGTGTGTGTGTGTGTTTTATGTGAATGCCATCATCAGGGACGCGTTTGTGAGTGAGTGTGTATGTGTATATGTGTGTGAGAGAGGAATACCCTGGTGTGGTCCCAGGTCGTGACCAGTGAAAATGGTTGGGTTGATAACAGTTGGTGATTTTATGGCATGTTGGAGACACACAAATGCAGATGTCTGCTTTATTTCCCGAGCAACACTATCTCTGCAACTCATCTTTCTCTTTCCCTCCCTCTCCTTCTCCCTCCCCTCCCTCCTCTCTTATCTCCATCTTGTCCATTCAGTGGTGTCTTCCCCTGATCATCACTGGCTTTCTGTCATCATCAGACTATTTATATCCATGTTTTTGTGTTTTAAATTTTGCCACAACAATTTTACAGCCCCATGCAGATCCAGTGATAATGATGCCATGACAGGCTACACTTGTTCCGATTACCATCCTGGTGATAGTCTGATTTTATGCAGTGTTTATTGCCGACACTGGGGGCTTGTTAGGTTTTACACGGAGGAAAGTGCTATCAGGAGGGAAGCGCCGAGCCATCTGTCGCTCTGCCTTGTAGCAATCTCTCCCTCCATCTTTCAATTTACCTCTATTCTCCCACTTTTCCACCCTTCTCACCTCTGATCCTGTTTTTCCTCTGGTTTTCCAGTCTTGCTCCCCGACCATCTCACACTGACCTCGTGCAGGACCCTACCTGCAATTCAGACCACTGCTGCTTCCCTCTTTGTCCCCCTCACTGTTGCGGTGCTCTCACCCCCTCCTGCCTCTCAGCCTTTCTCTGTCACATCCTTTTGGACCATTCCTGTACATCCTTGCCTTTGTCCATCCAATTTTTCTATAGTTTTTTCTCTCACTCTCTCTCCCCCTCTCCCCACTCTCATCGTGGCTAGCAGCACTATCCATTAGTCGTGGAGCTCGCTGTGTATTTACGTTAGTTTACATCAAGAATGGATAATGTCATACAATGAGCCCCGCACCTCCTCAGCACACGCTTGAGTCTGCATGTGTGTGTTTGTGTGTGTGAGTATGTGGTATGGTGTTCACACCAAATTAATGACATGTTTATGATGCTTTTGTGGAGGTTTGTCAACATAATGTCAATACAAGTGGACCACACAGTTTGTACATGTTTCTCTCTCTCTCTCTGTGTGTGTGTGTGTGTGTGTTTGTGTGTGTGTGTGTTTGCTTTGTGCTGTCCCTGACTTCAGTCGTGTTCCAAGACATAATTACTTTACATAAAACATTCGCCATAAATGTAAGGTACACAAACATATCTGTCAGGGGAAATTGCTTGACATTTACATGTATAAATGTCACAAACACTCGCGCATGCACGCATGCACGCACACAAATACACACAATACATACAGTACATGCATCTCTCTCGCTCTCTCTCTCTCTCATCATACACACACACACACACACACACACACACACACACACACACACACACACACACACACACACAAAGTCACAGCATGAAGTTATTTTCAGTTCCTGTTTAAAATTGACTCCTTTCTAATGTGGAAGCAAACATTCATGGCCACACATATAACGATGCCAGGCCACATTTCCTACAGACACACAGGGACACAATATTTATGAAAGACATTTCATCCAGAGAAAGGATGGAGGATACTGCGACAAAATCAAGACAAAGTGAGGGTTTATGGATAAACATAACAATGCCAGACAGAAAGGTCAAATATCTTATATCTTTTATTTTGCTGTCAGGATGTGGAGGTTGTCGCCGTCCTGCCCTTTCCAACCTCTGCCTATTCCTCTGCCATCGTTCAACAATTGCAGCTCAGGTACAGCTGAGAATTTCTCACCTCACAGCTGGCATGACCTTCGTCGGCTGTCATCACAGCAACAAATCAGACAGACACTCGGGCCAAGCACAGGCTACAATAGCCCAATAGCAGGTTTCTTCGGGGAGGGGAATATTCTGTATTTGCACCATATTGCCAATTAATTGTACCACACACATTGTCTCATATTGTTTCCTCTCTGCCAGCTAATTAGCACAATGTCTTTTGTCCGTGTGTGAGTGTTTGTTGCGTGGGCTGTTTTGCAGTGCGAGGAAATGTACAGGGTGTTAATACACTGGTTGGATGATGATCTGTAACTTGGGCAATATGTTACAAAATCCTTCATAAGTCACAGAAGGAAGCAGCAAGTCCAGAAATAAATTCTGTAACTGCATTTTAAAAATGTTGTGAACCTTGAAAACATATTGGTATTTTTCAGTTTTGTACGTGTTTTCTCACTTCCTTTATAATTCTAGTGGGACTGTCATATGTCCCACTTGGTGCAGCAACCAGTAAACCCCAGTTTCTGCCGTGGAATTTCATTACAGCTTATCAACGTCTTATGAAGATTTTATTAGTTATTGGTTTGTTTGTTTGTTTCTTTGTATGTTGGTTTTCTGGGCGGAAGTTCCGCATGTTATCGTTTGTCATCGGCCATTGTTTGGCGACTCAGCCTGTTGTTGTGTGGGGCGAACAATCTCACAGGAAGAGAAACACCGTTTTCTCAAATGACAGATGGAACAGTCACAGTGTGGACTCAAACCTGCAATTCATTTCTCCAACACAAAGCGTTTCTTCTGTGCATAGGTGCAGTGCGTATTTACAGTGAGGAATTGGTGCTCTGTGTGAGACAAGAAAGATGAAGGAGTAACAGGCACCTTGATGTAGAGCACAGCGGTTTTTCTCAGCCTCATCGGCTCTCACATTAGAGGTGCAACTATGTGTAAATGTTTCTTTTTCCTCTTTGCAGTGAATGATAACTGCAGAGGCAACAGTTAGAAATGTGGGTGTGATCTGGGTAGTGGGGCCAAGTCCATCTGGCCAGGGTGACTGTGTGTCAGTGCTCATGAGGTTTAAATGGAGAAGCGAAGCCACTCTGAGAATGCTGGGACATCCCCATTTTCTCTGCCTTGCTTTCCGCCTCAGATCTCCTCTGAACCATGTGATGACTGCGTCTGTTTCCGCCGTCACACTGAGACTTTAACAGTGGAGGCTAAATGCCTCTGCTGGAAACCTGCATTGCCACCCGGAGCTATCCCACTCTGCGACACCGGAATCTGACTGCGCCGGTCCTAGGGAAGAAGGGAGTCTGTGTCGCATTTCCCTCAAGGATGCGGGTGCCTTACATGCACAAAGAAAACAAATCAATTGACACAAATGAGTAGTGATGTGCCCAATTAAAACCCATTCCAAAACCAAAGTCGCATCAGTGGACAACGGCGCAAAGTATGAGTTGGAAACAAACATTATTCAGTCTTCCTCAAAAGTAAAAGTACTTTGTAAAAGTATCTAATGACGTTTTACCTTCTTTGTACCGTTTCCGCACCTACCTTGTCTCTTCATACACAGTGTCTATAGGGTCACTGAGAAATATAATTTATTTTTTGTTCATCCTTCATCCCCATTGGTCAAGCACCTAGGTATGACAATTTGGTTTATTGTTGTGTTGCTTGTTCTCTACTCACGAATTTATCGTTATACATATATTTAGATTTTTCATCCCTTCGCTTCAAACTGAATGAGTGCGTATCAAGGTCTTAACTTAAAGCTGCAGTAAAACTCAAACATGGGCCAATATTGTCTTGAGAATCTGAAATGTGCTTTGCTTTGCTTATACAGCTCGACACACACACACACACACACACACACACACACACACACACTCACACTCACACTCACACAGCACACTCACACAGATTAGTGGATGAGTGGAAGACAGGAGCGAGCTCTCTTGTTAGATTGATGTGCATCTCCTCCCCTCAGGCAACTTATTTCTACAAAACACACACAAGCGCAAATGTGCACACACACACACACACACACACGCACACAGCAATCTACAACTATCTATTTCCGTTCCCTGGGCAGCTTGTTTTTGTGTGTATACCCACACACACATGCACGCGCACACACTCTCATACACGCCCAGGGGACCCATGCTACATCGCTGGGTAATGGAATAGTCTTGTCTCTCCACAGACAGATCGCTGTAGTGGCAAGCATGTTGAGTTCTATCTCTCTGGGGAGTGTGTGTTTAGAACACAAAGAATCTAGTCCCACATGTAAGGCCACCACCACGTCCACTCAGTGTCTATTTTAATTATGCTCCTCGGCTGGGCTCGTCCAGGGTAAGTAAGAACCAAACATTAACATGCAAGGCGCAGATTCTGTTGTGGAAACAAATTCAATGGCGTCTCAAACCCATCCAGACAAGATGACAGGAGGTGGGACTCGCACTAGTGGTATGGGTATGAAGTGTTGAAGTCTTAAAGTAGGGATCAAACCCTATTCTTGACAGAGGTGATGTTCCTACCCACAAGAGGTCAGTTCAAGTCAAAGTTTGGGATTTCAAACCATTTCCTTTCAGTCAAATTTGTGTCTGTTAGTTGATGTTGACTCCCCTGTCTTCTCTTGTTTGCTTCTTGCTGCTCATATTGCCAGATCCCCAGCCCGCCATTTTTTTGCCCTATTTGGGATAAAGGAGCAACTGAAGTCACTTTATTGCAGCAGACAACCATAACTAATAGGAAAATAGACGCGGTTAAGAAAACAACAGTGGGAGGCCAAAAGGAGGAAGTTTGCGGGATTGTAAGGGAAGTGCCCTTGTCATCCTGGCCCGCTTTGTGTCCGTTCCATAATTGTGAGCAATCCAAGGGTTTGTTTGTTTGTTGTTTTCTTTTTTCCTCCGGTGTTCTCTTTTCAAAAGCATTTGAAGGGTTCTACGCTTGGTATAAATAGTTCCCCACAGTGAGACACTGGCTTCTGGGGACATTGAGCCATAGTAATTTCGAGTGAGTAAGTAAAGTTTCTATAGAAGCGCCTTCACCTTCTCTATACCTTCATCCCAGCCTGTTTATCCCTCTCATTTGGAATTAATTCAAGTTCAAATTTACTGGATTTGTGCTCTCTACCTCATCCCTACAATGTTCTAAGCTAGATCGAGCTCCACAAATTTTATTCTTAGCCTCTTCTCATCTGTCTTTTATTTTCTTTCCCTGTCTTTTCTATGCTATTCTTTATGTCTCTTTTCTTTTCCTGTCGCAATCTCAGAACTTCTTCTAGCCACACAGTTACAGCGTTTTTCCCATTTCTTTTCTTCCTTTCTTTTTTGTCATTCTGTCTTTGAAATGAATGTGCGCAATTATTCCCCAGAGATTGTCAAAGGAAATGATTTTCTTTGTCACATCCTTAATTTTGATAACCCCATTTGGCCGATGTGTGTGGATGATGAACGAGGTTACAGGAGTTCACCAGTAAAACACCCAGCAGAAAAGCGAGAGTGTGAAGATGACAAGAAGGAGGAAGAGGCTGGGTGTATGACCAGGCCTCTCCTTCAATACTCTCCAGCAGTTATGTGTTAGTGTCAGAATGTCAAGGTAAACTGAAATAACAAAACGATGTACGGTGATGAAAACCACCGTATGAAATCTGAGCGCTGTTGCAAAATATTTTCTCCTTTATCCTTTGCAATTTGCATTTCGAACACCACGCTCACACTCTGCCTGTGTTGTGCACTGAATTCCATTCCTCCATCAATTCCGTCTTCCATTTCATTCCTGTTTGTCTGAGCTGTGGCCCCGAACATGTTGCAATATCCACCTGTGACATACACACACATGCTCACACTCACACAGATGCATTCCTTAGATCATGTGTCCTGGTGATATTGGTTACGGTTTTATCGTGTCAAACAATATACGGATTGCTGGAAGGGCAAATAACACTAACTCGATGGTATCTTCTTCTCTTTTGCTCTCCTTCAACCCTTACTCTGACCCTAATTACAAGTCCAGCTGCCTCTTTGCTTCAATCTGCTTTCCTTCATGCAGCACCATGGAAATGTGGTTTCTGTGTTTGCGTGTGCGTGTGTGTGTGTGTGCGTGTGTGTGTGTGTGTGTGTGTATGCGAACGCACGCGGTGCACAAGTGTTCAATCAAATGAGTATAGATATTCTGTATTCAATCTCTCTCACTTTGTGTGTGTGTATACATCCATGTGTGTGGTATGTCTGTGTGTTAGTGTGTGTGAGCCTGTGTCCATAGTAGGAACTAAGGAATGATGGGGTACCTGTGAAAACTGACTGGTCCCTGTGTGTGGATGCGCAAGTCTGTGCCTACACACAGACTTGTGTGTGCACCCTTTTCATGTATAGAGCTGACTCATTTCTTCATCACCATCATCATCATCATCATCCTCATCATCATCATTATCGTCATCATCCTCATCAATCACCATCACCATCCTATTTAAGTGGAATTGTTTCCTCTATTTCCAGATACCCGCTTCTGTCATAAATAATACCTAAGATAGAGGAATAAGCACCAATGGCATGACTCACGTATGGTTGCTCCGATATAAAAGGGTGTAATGAGACTGTGGCGTGTGTGTTTGTGCGTGTGCAGGATTGAATGACAATGAGGATGAAAAGCAGACGAAAAACGGGTGAATTGGAGAGGGCAAAGAAGAGGGAGACAGGAGAGAACATTAGATCTGCATGCACTGGAACAGTGTATGTGAATTCCAATTTTAATGTACATATGTTTGCATATTTATATATATATTTATATGTGTGTGTGTGTGTGTGTACGTGTTTGTGTGTGCTGAGTGCACGTGTGTATGCGTGCCCGCACGTAATGGTCTAGACCTAACATAATTTCACGCTTCAGGATAAAAGCAGCCTCCACATTTAGACTATTCCGGCCATTTCTGTGGGATGTTGCAAACTCATCCACATTGCCCAAGTAGATTGCTTCAACTCACTCACTGCCTTATTAAGATGGCAGAGGTGGTGGTGGTGGTGATGATGATGATGACGATGATGATGGCAATGGCGAATGCAGTGAGGTTGCATAGATTGCCAGTTTCCCTTTTCATTAGCAAACCAGAGGCATGGAAATTGCTTCGCTCAGAAGTCATGCATGGTCCAAATGACCCCAAAAATACCATAAATAGGATGGAGGACAGCAAAAAGATTTTTGAAAAGATGGGACGTAGTGAAGTATCATACTTGGGGAGAGCCTGTTTCAGCCTTGGGACAAATTAGGACAAGTAGAGATGTCCCACCGATATTATCGACCCGATATTGGCATAGAAATGTTTTATCGGTATCGGATTTTTGTCTTTAAAACCGATAAAATAAACACAGATAAAAATAAAGTAATGCTTGCGTTACACCGAAATAGTGCCTATGCGCTCCTGAAGCGCACATATCGGTATCGGCCGGTATCGGTATCGGTGAATTGAGAGTTGGACAATATCGGCATATCGGATATTGGCAAAAAAGCCAATATCGGACATCCCTAAGGACAAGGCTTACTATGTAAGAGGCACACAAAATATGATAACTATTATAACCACAAAATATAATAACTAACTACATAATATCCCATGCTGAGTTGAGTCAGTGCAGATGTTGGTATACAAGTGCAGATATGCATAAACAGAGTCCAGGTGAAGGTCTGAGAAGGCAACCTGAGTTCTCAACAACAATTGAATTTGTAATGCATAATTTTAGCTATTATTATTATTGTTATTGTTATTATTATTATTATTATTATTAGTAGTAGTAGTAGTAGTAGTAGTAGTAGTAGTAGTAATAGTGGTGGTAGTAGCAGTGGTAGAAGCAGTACTGCTGTTGTCGTTGCCACTGTACTTATATTATAGTCCAAATGCCTGTAAATATTGATTATCATATCCATTTTTAGAAACAAAATAAATTCTCACAAATAAAGTCACAGTAATTATTGCTCGGTGTTGTGCTAAGTTAGTTTAATTAGTTTTTGATTACTGAGTAAATAAGTTTGTTGTCAATTTTATTTTATAATTTCGTCATTTAAAAAAAAACCCAGCCACGGTTTCTCCTTGTGTACATGTCGGGGAGCAGAGGCAAAATACGAAGAGGCTTTAATTGTGCAACTTCAAAAAATACAAATAATGATGACGCATATTGACCGTTGTTAGGGAATTATTTGGGCCAAATCAGTTTCCATGGAAGTGACGTTTCTGAATTCTGGACTTGAGTTCTGGTCTTTGTTGAAAATTGCATTCACAGTATGTATTCGCAATTTTTGGCAGTAGTCAGAGTCATAAAAGAGGCAGCTGTGAGAGCTGCGGAAGGGGAATATTTCTGTCTTGTGTAATAAAAAGACCCTTTAGGGGGAGATTGTGGTCTGGAGGAGGAGGAGGAGTAGAGAGAGAGAGAGCTGCTGTCCTCCTGGAGACATCTCCATTAGTCCAGCTTGTTGGTCCAGCCACTGGAGACCTGGCAGCTGTGAGCCTGGACTATGGCTAAGCAGGAGGGTCCCCACAGACAGAGGCGTCCACACACACACACACAAACACACACACACACACACACACAGACACACACACACACACAATGACAGCAGCCCAGGAAGAGATTAGATCAACTGACAGGAGATAGCACAGTGCTGTGGTAAAAGAGGAAAATAAGTTTACTTAAGAAGTCAACAAATAAACACAACAGTCAGTGCTTTAGGGACGCAAGAGCAATCAGGCTCTGAGACTTGATGAGTCTGACACCAAGACTCAATATGGCAATATTCTACAAACACATACACACGCAGACTCACACACTCACGCATGTCACGGAGGGAGGATGAAAGTGTAAACATAAACATGAAAGCTGGATCAAATGAGCTCTTATTGCGAAAAAACAGAGATGTTGGTGTTGGCCAGATAAGAATCTATGCATGCATGTGTGCGTGTGTGCTAGTTTGTGTGCATGTGTGTGTGTCGGTTGGTCTGTCTGTCAGTCTGTCTTTGTGTGTGTTTGCGTGTGTCTTTACACATGTGTGCATGCTCCCATGAAAACTCCTGGTTACTGGTTATTTGTGCAGAATTTGTTAACGCACAGGCACACACGGACGCGCACACACACACACACACACACACACACACACAGATTGAAATGTAGAATGAGTTGAAGACTGTTCACAGGTGTGTGTGTGTATTCGTTTGTTCGTCCAGCCGTCCGTTTGTTTGTTCAGATGCCCCTGGCCATTTCTCGCCCCTCCCATCACGTCTGTATTCCAACATAGTTTGTGTTTTTACAGCCTCTTTCCCTGAGCATGTGCTGCACCCTTGCGTGTGTTGGCTTAAAATTTCCATCTTTTTCTGTGGATTTTGAATTTGTTGAACTAGGACCCTGCAAGATTGGAAACCAGTCCACCAGAACCTGTGCGGCAAAAAGTCATCTTTTTGCCTTACATTTTCACACGGTGGCAAAAAAAAGTGATCTTGATTGATTCCCCCATTTAGGATCACAAAAGCTCTCAGTAAGCTTTCAGGCAAAATCTGAATTTTGGGGGAATCGATTGCCACTCATGCTCCTGCAATCAGCAACAAAAAGACATGTCAGCAACCAGACATCCTGACATTTCAATCTTGTTGCGTCATCCTTGCCTTGAAGGTTTTGGCATCTTTCTCTCTGCTCTCCCCCTAATGTCACACACGTCTCCTGCCACCAAATATGAAGGCGTATGAGGAGAACCGGAAAGTTTTAATCTCAAGGGGTCAAAGTATGCGTCCATCTTCTGTCCTCTGTCAACCTGGTGACGGCCCGCCAACCGTCTTAGGAGAGACTGATTTCTCAGCCGTGATTCTTCGAGGAAATCCTTCGAGTGAAGTAAGAAGTGTGGTCATCTGCTGAAGCACCTGCTTTTGAGTAGCACTGCATTTTTCACTCACAATGATTACAGTTGTATCAATTGATATCATTCCCAGGCATGCGCACCTGCTTGAAGCCCTGGGCATACCTTCCTTGAACGCTCCATCTTTTGTTGATGGATTGTTGCTTTGCTGTTTAAGAGCATCACACGCTATATTTCCTTTTCTAGCCTAGTCATTCTCAGTGAATTGTCACTGGTGGAACTAAAAGCAGTCCTCAGAGCACCACCCGTGTTATTTGCTTTCTCGCTTGGAAGTCAGCATGCGTTACTGACTCCATTGGTAGCACAGCAACAAGAAGAATAATGAAGAGCGGTGCTAACATCCTGGGTGCCACACAGCCTCAGCCTTAAGAAATGGTCATGCACTTTGTAGGTATGCTTCCCCTTACAACCGTCTTCTTTTTCCCTGCAGGCGTCTGCATACAGGGAAAAAAGCCGCACCTTCCCCTTCACACACACTCTACACACTCTCACATTCCAGTGAACTACTCAGCTATACAGTGTCATGATATTTACACACAATACAAAGTTAAGATGATGATGGTGACAGCGCTATATAAACCGGAAACAGCATCCGCCTCTCTTGTTTAGTCATTAGACACCACAAAACAGTCAGCGTTCTGTGCCTCCCATGAATAATACTGTGTGTGTGTGTGTGTGTGTGTGTGTGTGTGTGTGTGTTAATCGCTTGTTGGCGGAGAGAAAACGTGTTTTCATTGTTGCCCCCTGATAAACAATGTCGTTAAGGTGGCAAATGTTTATACGATGTTATCATGACGAACCAGGGTGGTCGCCCGCTAATGGCAGCGTTTAACATCGGGAGCTAAATTTGAAAAACAAATTGGATTTGCCGGCAGCAGTCAAACTGTTGCCGTCTCGCCCGCCTTCCTCTCGCCCTCCCCTCCTGTCTCCCGTCACTCACGTGCACTACAGAATGCCAGATATGACAGTAGGAGACAAATTCACGGAGCCCATAGATGGCGCCATGCCTCAGCAGGGGACTACCCCCGCCAACACACACACACACGCACGCACGCACACACACACACACAACCCCTCACCAGGTCATTTGTATTGGTGAATGCTGCTCCCTCAGCTTTGCACTGATTCAACCAAACAACAATGGCAGCTGTTCAATGGAAGCAAGGGGAGGACGCCTGGGACCACAGCTTTACAAACATTATAAACAGCACACACATGCACCCACGAACATACAAACCACCTCTCAAACCCCCTCCCCCTTGTCTCCTCGCTCCTCCACATATTCACCTTCCTTTCCCCTATTAGCCACCTGACCGATGACATTAACTTTGCTCAGTGCCGAGTAGAACCAAACGTGCTGGAGGACATGCAGTATCAATGTAGTGTATGTTTTTGCCGCAGCAGGATTGTCTTTCCATTTGCAAAGCTTATCAAGAAATAATTACGTTAATCCAGCAGTCCTGTAGGCAAATGCTCCTCTGGTGTTTGATAGTTCTGGCCTGCGGTAATAGAAAAGTTTCGCAATGGGAAAACATGCCATTGGGAAACAGGGACGCCATTGTTTGCTGAAGCGAATGGAGGAATGAGCAAGTGAATAATTATAGCAGGGCTACAGTGGCTTGAACATTAAAGTGTACAACTCACACACAAAACCCAATAGACCCAAGTTATAGAGATGTATTCATGTGTTGTCATCATTGTATTGATGTTTGCATATTCAAAGAAACAAAGAAATTGACAGATTTTTAGCATGAAGGCTTAAAAACTATTAGACAACCATAAAATGTGGTTGATTTATTTACGGAATGCACTTGATATGATTTCACTTATTCATGACATAGAAGAAAACATTTATGCATAAATTTGGTACTGAAGGTGTCATTTTTTTCAAAGAAATGTAGGGTAAATGTAATCTGAGATGGAGATATTATTGGCTGTGTGGTGCCTGTCGTGTGCTAAAGCACACAAACACTGTATGTTTAATGCGTAGCAGCTGACGTGAAAAATAGATACAAATGAAACATTCATG
Organism: Carapus acus; assembly: GCA_900312935.1. Lineage (NCBI taxonomy): Eukaryota > Metazoa > Chordata > Actinopteri > Ophidiiformes > Carapidae > Carapus > Carapus acus. The sequence goes on along the minus strand of OMPJ01038875.1, from coordinate 3,117 downwards.
CCGGTGCTTGTGTGTCGCCGCTGCAAGAGAAGCATCTGTGTGATTAGTAGTTGTGTTTATCTTGAAGAACTACCATCCCTCCATCCATGCCTTTCATTTCTGTCTGTCCGTCTCTGTCCTCTTTTGATAATGATCTCGGCAGGCCACAATGAATAATGTACACTTACCATAATGGCCTGCAGAGGTTCAGAGAACACACGTGTGCGTGCGCACACACACACACACACACACACACACACACACTCACTCATATTTGATGGACATACATACTCATTAGGTATGTAGATTCATGCACACGATTCGCTTTTCATATCAATAATTAACGATGATCTTTGAGTTTGTGTATGCCCACATGAATCAGTGGGAGCACAAACACAAAGTCACACACACAATGCACTGCACACTCAGGCACACTGGTGTTTTTGGACGTCACCAAATGATTTAGTGCAATTATTTAACATTTAGTCTCGTCTTAGCTCTATCTATCTATCTATCTATCTATCTATCTATCTATCTATCTATAATGTTTTTGGATCGCATAATCCTGCTGTCTTCACACATTCCCAGTGAGAGAGCATCAGACGTCCACTGCAGTTGAATTATTCATTGTTTCGCAATTTTTCCTATCCTGCGATATCCATCGACAACACGTAGCGCACAGATGTCGATTATAAAACTCATTAGTTGGACCGTGGACGTGTGGAGGGCACTGAGAGGGGCGTTGGTGCTGAGAGGAGTCAGCCGGGCACTGACCTTGTGTAACCTGCCATCTTCAGAGGTTTGCGCTTTTGGGAAATGAATTGGAATGCAAAGCCCAGCCATTAAAATGGGATTAATGGGCTCACGGGTAAACAGAACACAATTTCTTCTGTTACATATTGCTGTTGCAGGGCCGAGGACACAAGGGTAATGTGACCCAGCCAGTCGATATTCATCTGATCTTCGCTCAGGAGGCCAACGTGGTTTTACTCCGAGATGTCGAAAAGGCAGGAATCATGAAATCCAGGGTCGTGTCACTTTGAAACAGGAGCTCAAAAAATGTAAGGCCTTCAACTGACGACGTGTGATGAATGAGGAGGTGTTGAATAGAGGGAAACGACCTTGCCAAAGCCACGCTCTCCCTCGGTCAAGATACATGCACGCCAGTCAGAACAAAGCTGGATTGTGATTTCAGAATTTTTGGTCTCACAAATGGCGTCTTTGAACGGCATATATGGGGAAGGCAGGGAACAAGGGAAGGACCGTCTCTGATCCGCAGCCATATCACCAATATTGCAGCTGATTGGAATATTCTTTATGAACTCCCTCTCACACCCCAGCTTTGGACCTCTTCCTCTCCCCCTCCAATCATTCGTCGCTCCCTGTGGTTGCCTCCCCACATTTTCTAATATCAGATTCAAAGCTAGCATCGACCGCCACTGAGCCTTTCCAGCCATAATCGGTGCCGCTTTGTCTCCACCTTGTCACCGTGGCTCTCTATGAAAATAACATCCTGCACTCGTGCCCACTGTTCCACTCGACAACCCCTTTTTAACATCTGTCTCCACCCTGCTGACCCCACATGACTCCTCACCATGCTTCACCTGGCCTGCGCTGCTCTCTTTATACATCACTTGATGGAGCAGCAGTTGCGATTTGCAATGACACAACCTTTATTCTCTTGTTTTTCTTGTCCATACCATACCTCATGTGAGCTTTAGGGGGACTTTTTGTTGCTTAGATGTTCAATAATTGTAATTAAAGAGCTGAGGGTTGCTCAGAGCTGAAGGATTGCAGTTCAGGATTCAGTGTGTTGCTCAAGGGCAGATCAGACTCACACTGCCTTGAAGTAGGAGTCGACAAACAGGAGCCGTCTTTACGCACAAGGTTATGCACATGTTTGAAAAACGTATGCATACAGGAGCATTGACAGGCACGTGTGTGTGTGTGTGTGTGTGTGTGTGTGTGTGTGTGTGTGTGTGTGTGTGTGTGTGTGTGTGTGTGTGTGTGTGTGTGTGAGTGTGTGTGTGTGTGAGTGTGTGTGTGTGTGTGTGTGTGTGTGTTTCGGCCCATGATAACAGCATAGCACTGTCTGACTGCCCCAAACCCACATGAAAATTGATCTGTATATATTCGGATGGTGGAATTTCCCCTGGAAGCATCAGAACCCGTCATTTACCCTTCACGTGGTGGTTATGCTCGCTCGCTCTCTCTTTCTTCTCTTTCTCTCTCTCTCTCTCTCTCTCTCTCTCTCTCTCTCTCTTTCTCTCTCTCTCTTCCACACACACGCACATACACACAAACATTGAGGTTTAGTCACTCTGACGGCGGCTTGGCTGCTGTGTGCATTTTGGTTTTTGGGTGCCGTTCAAGGCCGAGGCATTTGGCCGTGGCGTTGTTGACTGTTTATGAAAGGGACGAATACGTACGCCGGCACAGCTAATGATATGGACACCGCCCGTCCTACTGCCTTTTGCTTGCACACACACACACACACACGCACACACACGCCGCAAACCAAAGGAGGGATAGGCGGGTGCTTGCAGTCACTCCATTGCACCCTGTAGGGACGAGATGCCTGGCGATGGATTCATCTTGTATCATTTTACGAGCCAGATATTTTATATCACGCTGTCAGGGCTGTTGTGAGATGTCATCGCCACACCGAGCGGAGAAGAAGAGGAGGAAGGAGAGATCTGTGAAACGTGATCGGCGTTATCGCCGTCACAAATCGATCGCTGGATCTCTCTGCGCCTTCCTGTGTCTCTCACGTTTCTCTCTGCCAGGTTCTCCTCTCTCTTATCCCTCTTTCATCTGTCCATCACCTCCCCTCATTCCTTCTTTCTTTCCTGCAGTCTTTTCTTCCGTCTCTCCAGTAATTTAGTATCGTGTGATTGATGACGGCCATTAGAGGCTTCAATATCAACGAGCCTGAGAGTTCAGCTGATATGGCCAATGTAGCATCTGGCCATCTGTCTGTGTGTGTGTGCATGTGTGTGTGTGCGTGTGTGTGTGTGTGTGTGTGTGTGTGTGTGTGTGTGTGTGTGTGTGTGTGTGTGTGTGTGTGTGCGTTCGCGGCCCCTGTATGTGTTATTATATTCCTGTGTGTATCTTTGCAAATTGCCCATTAGCTGAAGC